>JAVQJF010126914.1:0-27555 GCA_036023855.1 Gadopsis marmoratus | reverse complement strand
TAGTGGGCGGAGTCTTCCAGCTGGGCGGAGGAGAGGCTGAAGGAGAGCGAGGAGGAGGAGATGGTCCTCTGAAGCTCCGCCCCCTCCCTCCTCAGCTCCAGGGTGGTGGGCGGAGCTCCATCTGAGTGGCAGGTAAACGTCACCTGCTGACCCTCCACCACCTCCTCACCTGGACTCACTGAGAGGGAGGTGTTGGTCGGCGGAGCTGTTGGGGGGCAGACATGTGATGTGTGTCAGAGTGGTGACAGGTAAACAAGGAGGAGACAATAAGGAGAGGAGAAGGACACAATAAGGACACAATAAAGGAACAATAAGCAATAAGGACACAATACGGAAACATTAAGGAGACAATAAAGACACAATAAGGAGACAATAAAGACATGACAAGGAAACAATAAAGAAATAATGAGACAATAAGGACACAATGAGGACACAATTAGGAGACAATAAGGAAACAATAAGGAGACATAAAGAGGTGACAAGGAAACAATAAGGAAACAATAAGGAAACAATAAGGAGACATAAAGAGATGACAAGGAAACAATAAGGAAACAATACGGAAACAATAAGGAGACATAAAGAGGTGACAAGGAAGCAATAAGGAAACAATACGGAAACAATAAAGAGACAATAAAGACATGACAAGGAAACAATAAGGAAATAATGAGACAATAAGGACACAATGAGGACACAATAAGGAGACAATAAGGAAACAATAAGGAGACATAAAGAGGTGACAAGGAAACAATAAGGAAACAATAAGGAGACATAAAGAGATGACAAGGAAACAATAAGGAAACAATGAGACAATAAGGACACAATGAGGACACAATAAGGAAATGGCAGCAGCTGTTTCATGCTGAAGCTGTCTTCTTGTCTTCAGAGGTGCATCATGGGAATATTATGTAAAGACAGAGCTGCAGTCGGGGCAGTTTGTAGTTCTGTACCTGCAGAGATAGTGAATGAAACAGGAGCTTCACTCACCATGCACAGTGACCTCCACCGTGGCGGTCTGGTTTCCTTCGGTGTTTCGGGCTTCGCAGTCGTAGCATCCGCCATCAGACTGACTCGCCACCGCGATGAGCAGCTGACGGCCTCGACCCCGCTCCACAGACCGACCGCCTGCTGTCCTGAAGCTCCAGGTGATGACGGGATCTGGGTTTCCCTCCGCAGAACAGGTGAGAGCGAGCGGAGAGCCGGCCATCACCAGCACAGAGTCTGAGATCGCCGTGACAACAGGAGCATCTACAGAGGAGGGGGCTTCAATTCAGATTCATTTATATAACAAAGGGCACTCTTTCATTTAGGATTCAGGAGTTAAAAATAAAATATCTCCGGAGCGACGAGGAGGACAGCCTCTGGACTTTAGTTCAGACCCCAGAGTCTCAGACCCAAACCTCAGTCGGGACTCTGGTGGTCTGAACTACAATCTTCTCATATGGTCGATCCTGCAGCAGCAGCTCAGGATCAGACTGGAGGACTCAAACTCACAGAGCAGGTTTAGGGGGACCGTGGTCTCTCTAGTCCTGTCCTCAGGAGGCAGGTCTAGCAGGTCCAACGTCGCACTACAACTGATGTTTCCTCCTAAGTCCTGGTTCAGAGGGGTGAATTGGTATTCAGCCCGGACCAAGCTGGATCCAGGATCTCCCACAATGCTGTTCAGGATGGTGTCTCCTCTGAGCCAGGTGAGGGTCAGCAGCTCAGGGGGGTAAATATCAGACACCTGGCAGGTCAGGGTGGACTCTACCCCCAGCCTCAGGTGGTCCTGACTGATGATCTCAGGACCTGATGGGAAGGCTGGAACCAGCAGACACACAGAGGACAGTAAGGGGTCCACGGAGGACAGACATGGACATGAAAGCAGGAACAAACGGACCAATCAGAGAGTGTTTAGCTGATGACTTACACCTCCACCAGCACTCAAGCAGCAGTAACGTACTCATGAAGCAGTAACAGTACTTTTGTAGCAGTAACATACTCATGAAGCAGTAACAGTACTTTTGTGGCAGTAACAGGTAGCATTAACAGTACTCTTGTACCAGTAACAGTACTCGTGTAGCAGTAACAGCTATAAGTAATAGTACTCGTGTAACAGTAACAGTATTATTGTAGCAGTAACAGTACTCTTGTATCAGTACTCGTGTAGCAGTAACAGTACTTGTGTAGCGGTAGTGGCTAGTTTAATCTGCAGCAATGCATCATGGTCTTTCAGATCCTGTTTTATACATTTTGTTTGTTTCAGTGTTTTATTTTATTTCTGTTCAAGAAGTCTTGTTTCATTTTATTCACACAAATCTTATTCCAGGACTTTCCAGGACTTTCCAGGACTGCAGGATGTGTGTGTGTGGACTCACAGTAAACCTGTACAGAGGTTTTAATCTGCCTGCTTTGTCCTCCACAGGTGACTTTACACAGCAGAGCTCCTTCATGCTCCGCCAACACGGGGTCAAAGGTCACTACGGACTGGGTCCTGTTGCTGCTGATGGAGGCGGTCAGAGGTCGGTCCCCCAGCAGAGACCAGGACACGCTCGGCATGTCAGGACAGTCCTGGACCTGGCACACCAGCTGCTGATGCCCCCCCAGCCTCAACAGAGGCCTTCTGGGAATCACATCCACACGCAGACCCTGAACGCACCACGGTGACATCAGCAGCACAGCTGTGCAGGTAAACAACAACAACAACATTACAGGGGTTCAACTTGTTTTACAGATCAATCAATCACTGATAATCACACAGCTGTGATACATGTGTTCAGCTAACAGCTATGCTCTGATATGAAATCTGGGTGAATGTAGAAATAATAATCAATCAATCAATAGTTTTAGTCATTTTTTGAGCACAAATGTCAAATATCCTCTGCTGTCAGCTGCTACATAACTAAATCAATAATCAATGAATCAAGAACACAACAAACAGATCAAGCAGCTGATCGGTGTCAGACGTGTTGCTCAGTTTGTGTGTTTTTGGGAGAAAGCAGCTGATTGAACCTGTGGGATTAAAGTATTGATGAGAGCTGCGTTCAGGAGCTTCAAATGTGAATATGAGTTTGCATGTTTTTGATTGGTCATGGCAGCGTTCTACTGATGACATCATGCTATCAACCATCACTGATTGGTGAACAGCTGATGTTACAATCAGAGATCAATAACAGTTTCATTGATTAACAATCAATTATAACAGACTGTCATCACATAAACACACGATGACAAGAAGTCTGATGAGAAATCCATCAACCAATAGCAGTTCAGGGTTTCTCAACATGAGGGTCCTTTACACACACACAGACACACAGACACACACACACACACACACACACACACACACACACACACACACACACACAGACGTACTAAAATATTTAAATATCGATAAAAGTCACCTGAGAGCAGCTGAACAAAGATTCTGCTGACAGACAACAAAGACATCTCACTCCTCGGACGATTTCAACACCGATGAGTGAAGCAGAGCAGCGTCTTCGTGTCGATGGTTCAGATCCAACAATCGATCTGGTGAATCCAGAAAGTGAACCTCCTCTGCTGCTCTCAGCCGCGGCGTCTCTCCTTCTCTCTCTCTCTCCCTCTCTCTCTCTCTCTCTCTCTCTCCATTGTATCTCTCCCGCTGCCTGTCTTGAGTCTGCAGACCACAGCGCCCTCTGCTGGACACTGTGTTCTGTCACTTCCTTTGTTTCTTCCTCTGAACAGTAACTGAACCTTGTTTTATCAATATGATCTATTAAATTAATTATTTTTGTAATAATAATGCTAACAACAACAACAATAATAATAATAAACTTGTTCTGGTTTCAATGAAACTTTGAAATTTATCAATTAAATTTGTGATCTGTATTTATTGATCTTTGAGTCATATCTCTGTCCTTCATTATTGAAACTCTTCAAACATTATTTGAACTTTAACAGAAATGACAAACTTCAACCAACTCGGTGTTAGTTTGAGAGGCAGCGACCATTAAACCTCTGATTGATTGGTTGACTGATTAACTGATTGATCTTCAGAATGTGATCACAGACTGAGTGACTCTGTGATGACCTGGTATTGATTAGTGTGATGGTGCTGGATGACGTGGACTCACATGACCACTATCATGGAGGGCTGGATTACTGTAACTCCCTGTTATCAGGCAGCTCCATTAAGTCCCTTAAGACTCTCCAGCTGGTCTAGATTTGCGCTATAGATAACTCTTATGATATAACGCTGTATAAATAAAACTGAATCCAAGTGATCTGGAGCTGACTCACCTCCCACAGGTAAATGGCCTCAGAGACGGCGGCAGCGAGGAAGAGTCCGGCAGGTGAGGCGGTCAGACAGCTGACGACACCTGGACACACGATCTTCTGCTGCAGCTGATCCTGGACACCGAACAGGACGTGACGTATCACAGTGAGCAGGTGAGCAGACAGCTGCTGCTGCTGACTGTTACAGATGTGTAAAGTAACAGAACCTGCTCTACTATTCTATTATCGGACACGTTACATCATCGCACCAGAGAATAACACGTTATTTATTAAAGTTATCTTTAATACTTTTCCTAATGTGGGTTCTCCGTCCTTCCCCAACCCAAGTACACAATGGAAGGACGTAGCGAGCGGAGCAGCGCCGCCCGGTGGGGACAAAGCGTGTCGCTGTTTTAAAGGTGTATTAGTGTTTGCAGCCGAGCGTCGTGTTCAAACCGAGAGCTGTTTTTAAAGACGTCAGGATGTTTGTCGCGTTCAGCAGTCACCTTCCTCTGGATCTCCCACACGTTGATGAAGTTCTTGCCCACCTGGGCGGACAGCAGGTACTGGCCGCTCAGGACGCTCAGAGTCCGGGCCGAGCTGTTCCCTCCCCGGTACGACAGCAGGCTGGAGCCGCTGTGCAGGTCGAACACCGTGCTGTTCCACAGCTGAGAGCCGGAGTCGCTGCTAACGATCACTTCCAGAGGCGCCGCCATGTTGGCTACACGCGGGGAGACGGCGGCGTGCTGCTCCGTCACTTCCTGGACCAGGTGCATTGTGGAAGTTGTAGGAGGGGGATTACCGACAAGGTCTTTTGGTGAGTTTTATCTTTTCAAAAACTCAGTTTTGAAGAGTTTTTCTTTTCAAACTTTGTTCAAATTTAATTTGAAACAAAAGATCAGGTGTTCCAGAAATATAAATAATGGTTACCTGGTGTAACCCCAGTTCTAGGAGTACATGCGAGGCCCTCTAGCGGGCTTTGCTATTGGTTAATCCCCTCGATACTCCGCCTCGGCACCTGAGGAAGGGTCCATGTACCACCACCCAATCAGGGTGTAGTGCTTTAATAAGGACACCTACAGGACCTGAAACATCTTACATACAGTTGTCTGTCTGTGTTTTCTGGGTCAGTGTGTGAGGGGAAGTGTGCAGCAGCTGCTCGCAGCTCCTGAAATCAACACAGGAAATACCAGAAAAAGAAAAACAAAAACTTCCTCTGCTCTCTGGAATCTCCGCCCACGGGGGATGTGGTTTGTTCAGCTCCACCAATCACTTTCTCCAACAGTCGGAAGCATTTGAGACCAGCCAATCAAAGCTGGTCTAAGCGTCTCTTGGGGCAACGGTTAGACCAAAAACAAGTGGAGAGAGAAAGAGTGGCTGCAGACAGACATTGGGAAGATCTTCAGGTAACAACTGATTTACAAATGAGACTAATGAAAACAGGCAGAAAGTTGGTGATGTGGTCCAGAAGCTCTGGGGTACAGGTGCTGGACCTGGTCCCGCCCCCTGCTGGCTCCACGTCCTGTAGCGGTGGTGAGGAGTCACTTGTGTTCCGCTACATCTCAGAAGGTGAAGTCTGCTCACAGACCAACCTGGACAGTCTAATGAGCTTCAACCTCAAGTCGTCCTACTCATCCTCTGCCCCCAAGCACCTGAGGAACACATTGATCTGCATCACACCTGGTGGAGACCTGGTGAGCCTGTAGGAGCAGCTGACAAGGAGCAACTTCCTGTCTCTGAGTCAGAGGGTCCAGGTGAATCGCAGGATCCTCCAACACCTGCTGACCAACCAGAGGAAACACTTGGATGACAGCCAGTCAGAGAGCAGTGAGCACAATGGCACAGGTAGACCAGATGTGTTAAGGACAGGGGGCAGGGCTTACCTTAAACCTGTCTCACACCTGATTTCTGTAACCATCCTGCTACACTTTATTCTTCATCACATTCACACAGTTTCATTAAACTCACAGTTTAATATTATTTATTATTATTATTTATATTTAAACTGACAGCATTAGTTACCTACTGTACAGTCAAGTGCTATGAATAACTCTGTTATGATGTAGTGCTATATAAGTAAAATAGAATAGAATTGAAAATTGAGTTACTTCAGTTAATCAGTGTTAGTTTGTTTTTAGTAAACATAGTTAGTTTTAATTTGTTTTTAGTTAGTGTCTGTTTTTAATTATTGTTTGTTTGTTTTTAGTTAGAGGGTTACTTTGTGGAGATTTTTAGTTTTGTTTTTGTTTTAAATAAATAAATAGTTCTGTGTTGTTTTTGTAGTTTATTTGTTAGTGTTTGTCTTTGTGTTTCAAAGTTAAGTAAACTTTATTTAAACAGCTCAATATCACAAATCATTTTAGGTCAAGGGGCTTCGAAGCAGACGATCTGATAATGTTCAGATGACCCCCCCCCACACAAAACAAACATATATGAACAATATAATCCAGGTGCCACATGACCATGTCTCCACCACAACAACACTCTGATCGGCAAGTAAATCCACTTGGTTCCTGTTCCGGTTCAGTCTGTTCACGTATTTAATCATGTCACATGTGACTGGAAGATAATTAATTTAAGCCAATGAAAAACCAGAATATGACAAACTGTCAGCCATCGTGTTTTTCTTTCTTCAGGTTTTCATCCGAATGATTCTGAGATTCTGAGAGTCGAAAACAACCATAGGTACACACACACACACACGTACACACACACACAGTGAGTGCTGATGTAAACAGTCTGTGGTCTCGTCAGGCTAATTAGTCCTGATGAGCTGCTCAGTTTAATCCTCCTTCCTCTGTCACACCAACCAATCAGAGCTGCTGATGTCATCCTCTCCCCTCCCCCACACTGTGTGTGTGTGTGTGTGTGTGTGTGTGTTCAGTCCCTTTGTATTGGCTTGGTTGCCGCGGCAGCAACAGTGTGATGACAGAGGTCGTATGAAGCGTCGCTGCATTCCTCTGAGAGCCGACCACAACCTGCTGCCCCCCGACACACACACACTGTGAGTAACACACACAGAACAAACAGTATGTGTGTGTGTGGTTCTCTAATTGTGAACTTCAGAACAATTTTTAAAGAAACACAGTTTCTCTGCTTCTGTTTAGATCCTCAGTCTGTGTGTTCAGGTTCAGGAAAGATGGAGGTTCTTTGGTAATTGACAATTAAGTATTAAAAGAGTCAACTCTGACTTGAAGAACAAAACTGGAAGTCTTGTTTTTCAATATTGAAAAAATCTGTGATTTCCTCATCATGCTCTGTCATGTTCTAGCAAACCTGCTACACTCCGTCACGCTTTGTTACACTCCACCACACCTTCTACGTTTCGTCACAGTTTGCTACACTTTGATATGCTTTATTACACTTTTTTATGATTTATTGAACTCTGTCACTCTTTGTTACGCTCCATCACACTTTGTTACGCTCCGTCAGTTTGTTACGCTCCATCACACTTTGTTACACTCCGTCACAGTTTGTTACACTCCGTCACAGTTTGTTACACGCGTCACAGTTTGTTACATTACGTCACAGTTTGTTACATTACGTCACGCTTTGTTACGCTCCGTCACAGTTTGTTACACTCCGTCACAGTTTGTTACATTACGTCACGCTTTGTTACTCTCCGTCAGTTTGTTACGCTCTGCTACAGTTTGTTACACTCTGTCCGGCTTTGTTACACTCCGCCATGCTTTGTTACACTCCGTCACAGTTTGTTACATTACGTCACGCTTTGTTACGCTCTGCTACAGTTTGTTACGCTCTGCTACAGTTTGTTACACTCTGTCAGGCTTTGTTACACTCCGTCACAGTTTGTTACATTACGTCACGCTTTGTTACGCTCTGCTACAGTTTGTTACACTCTGTCAGGCTTTCTTACGCTCCGCCATGCTTTGTTATACTCCGTCACAGTTTGTTACACTCCGTCACAGTTTGTTACGCTCTGCTACAGTTTGTTACACTCTGTCAGGCTTTGTTACACTCCGTCACAGTTTGTTACACTCCGTCACAGTTTGTTACATTACGTCACGCTTTGTTACACGCCGTCACAGTTTGTTACACTCCGCCATGCTTTGGGCAGTCTTACCTGCACAGGTAGAGCCAATGATAACAACCTGCCATATCTTTATTGTATCTGATATTATATCCTGCCATGATGATAATGACTGCACATGGTTCAGTAAATCCTTCACAGTAAACTTATCCCAGGCTTGCTGTCTGGAATCTTGCAACCTCCAACTGTGTTTTTTTCACAGGTCGGGGGACAGGCTGCATCCTGTCATCCAGGTGAGGTCGGCGGGTGTGAACTCTTGGTCAGCACACCTGAGTGACTGGTCCAGCAGTGAATCAGCTGTTGGTTTGATGAGGCGACACCCTCCCAGAGAATCTCCGACTCGTCGTCTGCGATTCGAGGATGAGACGGAGACAGAGGCAGAGTCTCGTTACCTCGAGCGGCAGAGGAGACGGCCAGGGCAGCGAGGGACAGGTGTCCTGGTCTCCAAACCGGACCTGAATCTGTACGTCAAGGCGGAGGCGGGGCCGCAGGGGACAGGGCATGTTGTTGACAGACGGATACCGGTGGGGGTGGCAGGGCAGTGTCACTCCTGTGGAACAGTTTTAGGAGGCGGAGTCAACCTGAACCTGCGTCTACACCCACCTGTACCTGAAAACAGAGGGCGGAGTCTGTACAGAACTGAGCCAATCAGAGAGTCCTACATTGGCTCTATCACACATGGCGAAACCAGCGAGGGAGGGAGCAGGGGTGTTGCTAACAAGCAGGGGATGGGGACGACCAGTAAGATAGAACTTAATGAAAACAAGGCCACACCTACCACAGATCTGCCAATCAACCCCTATGGCCCTGACCAAGTGACCACCCCAGCTCAGCCTTCGTGTTTTGTGCCGTCCATGTTCAAATGCCCATCCTCCTCATCTTCTCCTTATGTGATGGTGTCACAGAGTGTCAGGCTCAACTGCACAAAATCAGGGCAGAAACTGAACCAGGAGGAGCAGGGGAGACATGCAGCAGCCAAGCCCCACAGAGAGCTCCGATCTGGTCCAGAGCTGAAGGAGAGGCGCCCCTGTGTGAACAACGGAGGTCTGGATCTCAGGATGAAGAGCTCCTCCTCCTCCCCAGGAAGGAGCTCAAAGACAACAGGTGAGAACATTTGCATGTCAATACATGGCACATAAACTGTTTACATAGAGTCAGTTAAACTACAGTATAAACCACAACTACAGTATACAGTACTGTCAGCCCCTTCATAGAGAGCTGATGTATCGTATACACAGAAGTAGTAGTCAGTGTGCAGTCGGGATTTCGCGCCCACTCATTTATACTAGAAGTTGCAAGCTTCTGCAGAGTAGTTGAGTATTCACATAACATTTTTTTAATAAACTTTAATTAAATAACAACTTATAATTTCACTTCAAAGCTCCAGAGTGGTTTTGTTGTCAGTCCTGGTTGTTTTCGGATCGGCCCTCCTTCATCTGGAATCTGTCAGACATGTAATCCAGGCAAACTATCATCATGACAAGTTCTTAAAAAGTATCTGATTTTAAGATTTGAAAGTGAGTGTCAAACAGCTGACCTCACTAACACTTCCTGTGTTCTTTTGATATGATGTCATCTGCAGTATTTGATAAACAGGTTACATTATATCACACATCTGTAAACACACACTAACTATCGTCATCTGATTGGTTTACAGCTGAGAGCCAAGCCTCACCCACCCCAGACAGCTATGGACAGGTCAGACAGCCAATGAGAGCAGAGCTTCACAGTGACGACGCTTCACTTCCTGAACAGTGAGTTCCAACCTAAACTGAGTCTGCGTAATGCCCTGCTGGAAGTCCTGATCCAACACTAAACACTTCACATGTAGACCGACATGCTGCCGTTGATACAAAACAAACAGTGGTTGGCCTTCAATATGGCGACCGGGGATGACACTTCAGCATAACTACATCTGTACTTAATAAACAGTCCAGCTTATCATCGTCATTACATTCATTTGGCAGATGTTTTTTCCAAAGCGACTTGTGCATCCAAACCGCGTAGAGCTCGATATCATCCAAAACCGGGAGCGTATCCCTCTAAAACAAATAACTAAAGGGGGGGGGGGGGGGTGCTCCGATTCGTACCGACTGGGAGACCACTACCATCTGCAACTCATGCGGAGGTGGGGTGTGTTTCTGTTTGTTTGTTCCTATCCTTTACATTAACAGTTTCAGAGTCATCTGGTACCCTCTTCAGACTTCCACTAGCTAAAGCCAACAGAACCATGTCTTTACACTCACTGCCATCTGACTCCTTAACTCTGAGAGGAAAAGGTCATTGACCAAGTCTTTTTACAGTGTATTTGTGTTTTTGGGTCTTAGTGTTGTATTTACACTGATCAGCCATTACATTATGACCACTGACAGGTGAAGTGAAGAACACTGATTATCTGGTTACCATGGCACCTATTGTTAGGGGGGGTATATTAGGCAGCAAGTGAACATTTACAACAGAAGAGCTTCTGTAGCTTAAACTGCTGAAAAAATGAATGCTGGTTCTGATAGAAAGGTGTCAGAACACACAGACCAGATCTGAAGACATGGCACCCCAATGCACTGTGGGAAGAAGGAGAGCCAGTGGAGGCAGTGTGATGCTTTGGGCAATGATCTGCTGGAAACCTTGGGTCCTGCCCTTCATGTGGATGTTACTTTGACACGTATCACCTACTAAACATTGTTGCAGACCAAGTTCACCCCTTGATGGAAACGGTATTCCCTAATGGCTGTGGCCTCTTTCAGCAGCATAATGCGTCCTGCCACACTGTAACACTGGTTCAGGAATGGCTTGAGGAACACGACAATGAGTTCAAGGTGTTGACTTGGCCTCCAAATTTCCCAGACTCAATCCAATCGACCATCTGTGGGGTGTGCTGGACAAACAAGTCCGATCCATGGAGGCCCCACCTCTCAACCTACAGGACTTAAAGGATCTGCTGCTAACGTCTTGGTGCCAGATACCACAGCTCACCTTCAGAGGTCCAGTGGAGTCCAGGCCTCGACGGGCCAGAGCTGTTTTGATGGCAAAAGGAGGACCTACACAATATTAGGCGGGTGGTCATAAGGTTATGGCTGACCAGTGTATGTGCCGAATGTATGTGTGCTGAATGTATGCTGCTTATACAATTGCCCCACTGAGGACAAATCAAGATATTGCTTGATCGAATCACCTGGGTGAGCACCTGGGCTGATGTTGTAAAGGAGGAATTGATGTTCATCATCCAGGGTCACTCCTGCGTTCCTCGCTGTTCCAGTTGGCACCATCACAGTGTTGTCATGCGGATGAACAGGTCTGGACAAACACAAGCTCAGTCTGGTCCAGGTTGAGTTTTAGGTGGAGCCTTGATATCTCTTTCCTTCTGCTCTACTCTTTCTCACTCCACCCTCTCACCCCATCCCCTGCTTTCCCTCTCTCTCTCTAAACCCAACTGGTTGATGCAAATGACCGCCCACCCAGAGCCTGGTTTTGATTCTGGTTCTTTCCACTGTCTCCTAGTGCTGCTCATGGTGGGGATTGTTGGGTCTCTGTACATAGAGTCGGTCTGGACCTGCTCTATATGAACAAGTGCTCTGAGATAACTTTGTTATGACATGGTGCTGTATAAATAAAACTGAACTGATATCCATGCTTTGATGGAGGGAATGACCAGAATAGCTGGGTGTCATCAGCATAGCAGTATAACCCTTTTGTAGTATTATTTCTGTGTGTGTACTTTACACTTAATTTCAGTGTCTGTATTTCATCAGTTCATCATTCTCTTTTAAATTGCAGTTGTATGCTCATTAATTAGTTCAGTATAAGTTATACAAAGTTAGTCCATTGTATTCAGAGGTTCTATTGCAACAACAATCTCCATATTTAGATGGTTATTTCAGTAATGATCTAATATAGTGGCCACCGCCCCATCTACTGGTGGCATTCTATTAAAGGGCCCGGTGGGATAGATCATATAAAAAAATATAAAAAGCAATATTTATCAGCAACTGATAACATTAGGATACATAAAAATAATTAATTCAGCAAAATAAAAGTGCAATGGTGTAATGGTACTTTTTACTATAAAGACAAGTAACAGACTACTCTAGTTTGCTGTTCTCTGTACACTACTGTTGTAGTGTGTCCATTCTGCAGAATGTAAAGAAACTTCCATGAGAATATCAAGATGTATGTGTTCTAATGTCAGATTTTCACCACAATTGATACACAGAACTCATCTGAAATAGCGCTCTGTTTTTCCCAAACATAAAATCTGTAAATTTCTCTACGTGGAACTTAGTAGAAAAATGTGTATGTAAGGTAACTGAGCCTGAATAAATGAGACTTGTAACTGACAAACTTTATTTAATGTGAATAAATCTGACTGATACCTGATCCACTTAATAAGGTCAGCATCAGCACCAATATCGATCTAGGATTATGTATCAGTGCATCTCCCCCTTCAGTCTCAATTCTCTAACAGTTTTCAGAGTTGTGATAATTAATCGTCTCTGTTTCCTTCAGCTTCATATGGAGAGATGGATCCTCTCGTCTTTCTCTGCGACGTCTTTTCTCCAACGTCAGATTGAGCAGATCTCGAACTGGAAGCCTCGATCGCCTCAGCTCACAGCCCCGCCCCACAGTGTCTGACCCCGCCCACTCTGAACCAACCCTCTCATGTCCCAGGATGTCCTCCAGCCTCCTGAAGAATACACCGTCTGTTCAGTCACTCAGTGTGGTGAGAACATCATCTATTATTATATTTGTATTATTAGCTGCTGAGTTTTCAACTAACTCTGCATGTTTCACTCTCTGTCCAGCAGGGGTCACCCCTCTTTTTCGTCTTCCTGTTCTTCGTCTTTGACCTGTATGTCTACTGTCTTTCCAGCAGGGGTCGCCATTCTTCCAGTTGAGGAAGTCAGCATCAGTCCAGTGTTTGGGCTCGAAGCAGAAGAAGATGGATCATTCTGCTGGCTACGGACCAGCTGCTGACCAGTAAAACTCCTGTCTCTGATTTTATAATCGGTTCTCTCTCCGATCAACCAGTACTCTGGAGATATAAATGTAACAGCGAATGAGAGCTTCTGTGCTCTTTCAGTCTCTCTTCCTGTCTATCTGTCTGTCTGTCTCACTACCTGTCACACAAATGTAAGCTCATGTATTTCATCTTGGGACAAACAAAGATGGCTATTAAGATAACATAAGCTAAACCTTTATTAGTCCCACAGTGGGGCAATTGCGGAATTACAGCAGCAAAGGTGCTAGTGCAAACAGAGCAATAGATATAATAAAAAAGTGTAGCATGCAAAGAATAGAAAGTAAAAAATATATAGTATATACAAAAAGACTATTGAATTTACATTATTGCACATATGAGTCCTGGTATTGCACATTGCGTGAGTTCTCAGTTCTGTGGGCTACTGGGAGCAGTGCTGGTTCTAAAGTCTGACAGCAGCAGGAGGAAGGACCTGCAGTGTCTCTCCTTCACACACTGCGGGTGAAGCAGCCTGTCACTGAAGCTTAACCATCATTCTCCTCTCCAGCACCACCTTCACTGGATCCAGGGGGCGTCCCAGGACAGAACTGGCCTTCTTAACCAGTTTGTTCAGTCTCTTCCTGTTAGCAATCGAGCTGCTGCTGCCCCTGGGACATGGTGTGCTCTGTTAAAGAAAATCAACTAATCTTTTCTGTGGAGTTAACACAGCGATTTATTTATTTGTTTGTCTTTTGAAGATGGCTGTATTTTTGTAAATGGCTTGTTGAAAGACGGATAGAATAAAGCTACTTTAAAAAACCTCTCTTCCTGTCTGTCTCAGGTTCCTGCAGCGTTGTCTCAGTATCGATGACGTCAGCTGTCCCTGTTTGTCCGTTCTGTTGGTCGGGTTCTTCAGATTTGTTCTGATGGAACGCTTCTGTTGGAACTCAGTCGACCGAAGAGCCAAATGTATGGATTCATGATCATTAGAGGAAGAGGACGACCTGATTCTGGTACTGTAGATACTACAAAACTACTGTAAATACTACGAATACAACTACTGATCAGCTGAGAGAGAGGATGAACTGTCTGATCCATTTTATGCTGATTATGTGGGAATGGGTCCGGTTACAGGTCTGGTCCCATCCGGCTGACAAATAGTAGTCCAGACATCTAATCAGCAATGTTTTCCTGCTCTTCCTACAGGATTCTGAGGTTTTACCAATCAATCAATCAAACTTGATTTCAATAGCACCTTTCATAGATGTACGTGCAGTTCAAGGTGCTTCATAGATGACAAGATAATAACACAGAATATGTAGAGACTAAAAACAACAGGAAAAAAACAAGACTTTAAGAATATGAAACCAAAGCACATGAGAAAATAAGAGAGGAAGATTTTAGAAGATAATATAAACAATAAGAAGGAGAAAATAGAGTTAAATAAAAGCTATACTAAAGACTACATAAAATAAGAAAATAAATAAATGGACTAAGATTTAACACTTAAATACATATAGTATTATTACAAGTAGTTGAGTCAAATAAAGTAGGCAATGTCTATAAAACATTCTTAATCAAAAGCCAGTCTGAAGTGGTTTAAAAAAGGTCCACATTTCCAGCTGAGATCCTCCGGCAGACTTCCGGCGGCTCGGAGCAGAAAGGCTAAAAGCTGCTTCACCAAAGGTTTCAGTCCTGCACTTTGGGAAAACTAGCAGACTCCTGCCAGAGGACCTGAAGGGCCATACTGGTTCATACACTGTAAGCATGTGAGATATACGTATATGCCGGTGCAGGACCATGAAGGGCTTTAAAAACCATTAAAATAATTTTAAAATCAATATGGAAACTGACAGGCAGCCAATGTAAGGACTGTAAAACTGGTGTAATGTGTTCTCTCCTTCTGGTCCTGGTCAGCACTCGGGCTGCAGAGTTGTGACTGCAATACCAATATTCATATGTGCAATAATGTAAATTCAATAGTTTTTTTGTATATATATATATGTATTGTATATATACAGCTCTGGAATAAAGAGACCACTGCAAAATTATCAGTTCTCTGGTTTTACTATTTATAGGCATGTGTTTGAGTAAAATGAACTTTGGAAAATTTGGAGTGGTCTACCACTTTCCAGAGCTGTATATATATTTTTTCTATTGTTTGCATGCTACACTTTTTTACTATATCTATTGCTCTGTTTGCACTATCACCTTTGCTGCTGTAACTCCACAATTTCCCCACTGAGGGACTAATAAAGGTTTATCTTATCTTAATCAGCTGCAACTGATTTATACGGTTTTTGGGTCAACCATATAGGAGAGCGTTACAGTAGTCCAGGCTGCTCCATGTAAAAGCCTGCTGAGTTTCCATGTGTCACTCAGGGAGAGAAATGGTCACACCTTAGCAATATTTTTAAGGTGATAAAAAGCAGATTTGGTAGCAAACCCTATATGAGCCTTAAAGTTCAGCTCTGAGTCAAAGACCACACCAAGGGTTCAGGGTTGTTGGTTTGGGGTTAGTCAAGGGAATTTAATTTTGCGACCAATTTCTCTCTCTGAGCTTTAGAACCTATGACTAAAATTTCAGATTTATCCTTGTTGAGCTGTAAAAGGTTTTGAGACATCCAGATATTAATATCTAAAATACATTTAAAATGGGAATCAATTGGTCCTGTGTCATCAGGTGACACAGACAGTTATGTGTCATTAGTATAAAAATTGGAATAGATGCCATGTCTCGTGATTACACCCCTGAGGGTTAACATATATAGATTAAAAAGAAGTGGCCCTAAAATCAATCCTTGGGGACACCACATGTTATCTACTGAAATTAAGAACTCTCTGTCAGAAAGATAAGAGGAGAATGAGATAAAAACAGTACCCAACTGTCCAATGATTCCTCACTCTATTTTAAAGAATCTTGTGATCACCTGTATCAAAAGCAGCACTCAGATCAAGTAGCACCAACACCGAAGGTTTACTGTCATCTAGACGTATCCTGATGTCATTGACTACTTTTGCTACAGCTATCTCTGTGACATGAACACGACAGGAGGAGAACCCAAGAGCAGGACATGAAGCCAGATGAGTTGGTAGAGTTTAAGGTTTTTTATTACAACAAAGAGTGCAAGGAGGGCGCTCTGGTGGCACTGACAGAATCACAGGTGGTGAAGCGGGGAGAGAAGCAGGGTAGAGAAGCAAGGCAGGCAATCAGGCAGGCAGGTAGGTAGGTAGGCTGGCTGGCTGGCTGGGCAGGTAGATAGATGGTCCGGGGACTAGGCAGGCTCCGCAAAAACCAAAGCAATGATCTGACGATGATCACTGGTAACCCAGGGTTGAAGTACTATTGCTCGATTGAAGAGATTAGGAACAGGTGTGTTGGCAGATAGGAAGCAACGACTGATTTAAAAACTGTAAGGACCTCCTCAGATACTGAATTAAAGACATTCTTTAAAAAGGAGGCTGGGATTGGGTCGAGGGTGCATGTGGAGGACTTCAGTGTTCTTAGCACTTCTGTCTGTTCTGTGATCATAGTAATACTGAATAAACAGGGTATTGATACTATGTTATAGTACTATGTCAGCAGTGTATTAACACTATAATAACATGTATTCTAGGCGTATACATGGAGGACATGGTGGACAGCAGCACTGAGAAGTGATACGCTGGCCTGCTGGCAGTTGGAGATGAGATCCTGGAGGTGAATGGAGGGATGGTGGCCTGTCTCAGTATGGACCAGGTGACCCACCTGCTGACCCAGAACACCTCCACCACTCTCCGGGTGCTCCGACACCAGAGGACGCCTCCAAGGTGACCACAACAGTATCTGAGGGTAAGACTGCCAGAATACTCACAACACATACTGAAAGTAGCTCCCTGACCCTCGCTTCAGATCTAAACTATACGTTCTGGTCCAACTGGAACTTGAACTCTTGAAAAAGTTGATAACAAAATTAACCAAACTGAAATATGTACTTTACTGCTACTTCCACAAAAACTGCAACAAACTGCCGAGCTGCTTCCTGGACTGAGCTGGGAATTTAACACCACAGATCCTACTTATTTGAAGAACTTTGAATCAGCAGGTGAATCTGCCGACTTGAAATTAAAAAGTGGAAAAACATTTCTCTGTTTTAGATTTTTGTTTGACTTTTTCTTCACCTTCAGAGCTGCTCTCACATGTATAAGAATTTAAAATGATATAATGTAATGTAATTTAATACAGTAACAGTGTGGTATTTAAAGAAACCTCTGCAGTATTTCTGCCTCTGTACAGTTCACATCTATTTCCAGGTTTGTTTATATTTTCAGACAAATTAAAGAAACAGCGAACTGTTACATCGTTCTCTGCAGAAAAAAACCCTGAGAACATGACCAAACTCTGATGGAAATAAAGATTCAGCCCCCCACCCCTCCATAACATATTTATAGGCAGCATATGAATACTTGATCATGTTTATATATTTATAACACACTGTAATGTAAAGAGCCAAATATCATATTTTTCTATTATTAGCTTTCTACACAGGCTCCCTATAAAATCCTTCTCACCTATAAAGCCCCTTAAGAGACTTATTGGAGCTGCCTGATAATAAGGAGTTGCAGTAATCCAGCCTTAAGGTAACAAATGCATGAACTAGTTTTCCTGCATGTTTTTGAGACAAGATGTGCCTGATTTTTGCAAAGTTACGTAGGTGAAAAAACGCAGTCCTTGAAGTCTGTTTTATATGTGAGTTAAAGGACATATCCT
This sequence comes from Gadopsis marmoratus, assembly GCA_036023855.1. NCBI lineage: Eukaryota > Metazoa > Chordata > Actinopteri > Centrarchiformes > Percichthyidae > Gadopsis > Gadopsis marmoratus. The sequence continues at coordinate 9,567 of JAVQJF010126914.1, read as the reverse complement.
GTGTAGGAGCCAGAGTTCATTTTGGTTATAAATTTGGGATTGTTTATATTTTGTTCTGTTGGTTTGTGATTGGTATTTATTATTAGATTCACCAGGATAATTGGGAATAGGTTCACGTGAATATCGGCGGTGACACTCGTAGTTAATTGAAGCACCTAGGCATCTGGGTGCGGGAGGAAGAGAGTGTGCATGTTGTATTTTTTGTTGACCGCTATTGTTAATTATGGTTATGGTGATCCTAGGGTTTGTACACGTTATGAGGAGTATTCATTTTCATTTAATAAAACTTATTTAAATGATCTTATTCTCGGATCTCAGTGAATCATTCTTTTTATTAGTGCATCACACATTGCAGCAGTTCACTCTCTCAGCGACACTGTTTGTTTTTGGAGTCGCTACACCCTGTAATAAAAAACACAGCCAATGTAACTATATAACTTCAAGCAGTAGTAGAGAAAATCAAAAACTGAGACACACTACCAGCTGGTCCACCAAAGGTCACTGGAACCAGTCACTGCATCGCTCCATTTGTGAGCAGATTAAAGACACCTTTAAGTTATTATTGGAACCTCTTCTATGAAACATCGGGAACTCTTACATTTCTCACTAATACATTACAGTGTGTTATAAACCATCCATTTGTTATTTCTATACTGCTGATAAATGCAAGATATCGTGTTAAATGTCTGATTATCGTGAAAACAGGCAGAAAACATTTTATATATCAGTCTGTTTTTATTTTCTGAATCAGTTTATTGAAATAAAATTCACCTGCAGACATAAATGCTTCACTCAGCTGCTATCAAGAAAAAAGTACACGACAGATGATGTTTTCATTCACCGATCAATAACACAGTTTAACTTCAAACTAAACGTCTTCATTCAGCTGTTTAGTCATTGATCTGTTCTACTGCTCTGATTCATGATGTGTCAACAAGATACAGAGTGGTTATTATCATTATCAGGTCTGAAAGGTAACAGATTCATTTTCACATTAAAAGCATTGAATAAATCTGTAGTTTCAGTATCAGTTCAAACCTGAAATGTTCTGCTTAATTATTGAAAATCAGCTGAATTAAAGAAAATTGTTCATTCTGACAGAAAACACTAATTAAGACCAGTTAAAGGTGAAATCTAACAGTTCATGTAATAAAAATGAAGAAACTAAATGATTTTGTGAATTGACAGATTTATGAAGTTAGTGTTAAAACATTTCAACAGAATAAACAGTACAGATTAGTCTATTTATAACCTGTAATTCTGTATTTAAGTACTATTTTCATCAGTCAGAGTTCTGAATACTGTGGTTTTATTTAATTAAACACTAACAGTTCACCTGCAGACGTGTACATTTTACCACCATGCGTACTGTAAACCTGATGGTTTGTTGCGATGTGATTGGCTGTTATGTTTTACAGCTCACGTTATGATTTCAACTAATTAATTCAACAAGCTGTTACCTCGCTCTAACCTCCAGCATTTCAATTCCTGCTGCTGCTTCACATTAAAAGCCTACCAAAGGTCCACTGGAGAAAGGCTTTTATTGTGAAGCAACAGCAGGAAGTGTCTGGTTTTAATTATATACAGTACAGGACACAAAAAATAAAATACTGTGAAATAAATTGTTAAAACTAAATGAAAAATATAACATCAGTGACTTAAAGTGAATAAAACAAAACACACAAACTGTAAACGGAAAAATCACAAAACACCAACAGAAACAGAAGTTTTTAGTGTTCTTACATTATTTTTTCAAAAGATTATTTTCTTTCCACAAATCATCAATGAGCTCTAACCTCAGAATTAACAACCAGAGTTAAACTGGATTTAAACCAGGATTAAACCTGAAGTAATCCAGGGTTAAACTGATGTTAACATTGAGTTCAAACTGGAATTGAATTTGAGAATGAAACTGGCTTTAAATGTTGAGAAAAACTGAAGTTAGAATTAGACTTAACTTGAAATTAAACTGGACCTTAACTGGAGTTAAACTGAGGTTAAAACTTACTTCCAAGTGGAGTTAAGAGTTTAAAAGGAGTAAAACTGAAGGCATTAAAGTTAAAGTGTAGTTCAACTGGAGTGGAGATGGTTATTTTCAGCCCTTTAAATAAAACATCCAAACACAAACATTTTTTAAAACACGAAACATTAAAACACATCAAACAAGTGAACACCTAGTTTGACCTTTTGAGATGATTTTAACAGTCAAACACTCAAATAACCAAAGTGCGGTTTCAGTTCCCTTCAGAGGGAAGAGAACCAGTAGAGTCCTGCAACGTCTTGTATACAGTGTGGTCCAGTAAAGTCTGAGTCCAGTGGAGTCTAGTAACTGGTTCAAACTGACCAACAACTTTTGGTTTCCAGATTTTAAACAGTTGAAGTTTTTATTTCATTTTAATTATTGAAAAAAAGCTATTTTTGTTTCATGTAGACTCAACAAAAACAAGTTCACTTTCACTAAAATATGACGAGAATTATCTGCTATTAACTGGAGATTAACTGGCATTAAACTTTTATGTTGATGTTAAACTATATTAAATACTGTTTTTATGCAACATCATGTTTTAATGAGGACCGTTTTAAAGTGGACTGATGGTGTCGGGGTTTTTCCGAGTCCAGTCTCCTCCTGCCACCCGTTTTTCCAGGAGGCTGATTGTTCTCTTGACTCCTCAAGTGTAGATCTAAAAATTAGAACGTTATCTGATGGAAGTGGACGTCACTCAGAGTTTAATTACATCAATCCCAGTATGCTTCACTTCCAGAGTATTAACATCCTACACGTCTTCAGTCCAGCTGCCTCAGGTTCAAGACTTTACTGGACTGACTGGTTTTTACTCTTTGAATTTTAATTCATCGTTTCTGACACTGTGAACCACCATTATCCAGTAGAGTCAAGAAGAGTCCAGGAGAGCCCAGTAAAGTCCAGTGCCGTTCACCAAAGTCTAGTAGAGTTCAGTAAGGCTCAGTAGAGTGTAGCAGAGTCCAAGAGGGTCCAGTAAAGTCCAGCAGAGTCCAGTAGACACAGCATTAAGACTAGTTCTGTGCTGACAGGAGGCATCAGAGGATGAAAAAGAGGAGGATGATGACGAAGAGGATGGCGAGCAACACGCCGATAGCACACCACTGACGACGATCTGTTGAAATACAGTTACAACTAATTAACTATACCAACTATTAACTACTGCATAACTATCACTAACTGTAACCACTGCCAGCGATCTTTAGAAACAGTGTTAATAACTTTCAACTAATTATAACATCAATAACGCCTAATATTAACAACTATAGCAAACTATAAATTACCTTGATTATAATTAACTAGAGTTAAGTAAATCTATTGCTAAACATAAGCTGACTAACCCTAACAGTTACTGTCTTCTACACATCTTTGTTATTATGTTAAAGTTCCAGTCAGAAGAGCTTCATCCAATCAGAACCCAGAATGACACAATGATACAGGGCAGTTATTGATTAAAGTAACCTGATTAATGTTATTCCGTGATGCTGTTTGACGTCTGATCAAAATTAATCACGTTAGACAGAGTACATAAATCTGGTCTAACAGAAACCTGAAACTGGTTCAGTTGAGGACAAACTAGTAAATACCTTCAGACCTATTCATTTTATTTTTCTATTATTATTACCGCTGGTCATGTGAGACACTTTGGCCAGTTTCTTCATGACGTTGTCCAATCTGGACTGAGTGTTGTCCACCTCATGGCTGAAGTCGTCCAACATCCTGCAGGAAAAACCAAAAAGAGTTAACAAGTCTGACCAGGAAACAACCAGAGACCATGTCCCTCAATATCATGCCCTGTTGTTATACTTCCTGTTACTGTCCCCATCTCTCATGTTGCTGTACAACTTGTAATTCAACCCATTCTGCTGAACTGCTGCACCATACTAACTGTTGCCAACAGAAAGAAACTAGATAGTTGTCTGGTCAGTCTAAGATGTGACGTAAATCGGTTCTTAGAAATAAATTTAAAATGTAGAAGGTTCTCAGTGATGTATGTACTGATGTGTCTAAATGTTTTGAGTAATGAACGTTCTTACACAGCCTGTTCATCCAGCTCCATGCCGATCCTCTCCGACATGTTTTTCAGGACGCCGATTGTTCCCGACACGAGCTCCAGCTGTTCATCCTGCTGCTCCGCTATCAGCTAATACAAACAAACTCTCATATTATATGCTTTCCACCAATTATGTTATTTTTTTCTTTCTATCAAAGCATCATAAACATTCTCATATCATCATACTGATATTGTATATATCTAAGCTCTGTTATTGTCTGCTTTATTGGTAAGGTGTTACTGTACCTGCTGCTGGACCTGCTGCTCCTCTATAAACTGAGAGTTGGCGTTCTGCAGTTGCCGATCCAGTCGGCTATATTTATCAAGACCGGGCTGCCAGATCGGACCCTGAGCACCGCGCTCACCGAGCAGAGCCTCAACATAATAACAACAACAACACACAGTTAGACATTTTACAACTGCAGGATGTCCAAGTCCACACAGGGACCTGCCCTACCCCCCTATAACCTGCAGGGACATACCAAAGACATTGGGGACTTTGGAGGTATCGAGTTATGGGATCTTTGAGGGTCTTCATTGACCTCAGAAAGTGTCACAGCTGCACTTGGACCCGTGTGTTGTCCCGTTGTCCCCCCTCCGGGTGTACTGGAGTTTAGATGGAAGGCGAGGCCGTCACATCCACTCTGCCAGCCTCTCATCGCCACATCATTGCTTCAGTCGTATCGTGGTACCTGGTTTCTAGTTATGTGAGAAGCTTTCTAGTGAATGATCTAGTGATCCTGTGTTTCTGGTTGTGTATGTTCTGATCCCGTTCTCTTGTGCTTCAGGAGCTGTCAACATCCCGGACTATCCACTCTTCATGCAGCTCACTCAGCCCAGCCAGATTGTCAACACCATCAGCTTCGCCTTCCATTCCCGATCTCCTACCTTCCTACTGTGGCGACACCGCCGATCCTCCCCCTCGCCTAATAAACCTGCTTCCTCTCCTGTACTGTGTTGTATCCAGCTCTTGGCTCCACCGCATCATGTCACAGAAAGGGAGTCTTTTAAGAGGTTTGTTGGAAGGATGTCAGTATTTTCTATTGAGCTTTGGTGGTAATGTAATGTCAGTGCTACTTTGTATTGAGTAGAGAATAGATCACACATCTGTTGTCAGGTGGGTTACCAGGTGAGTGTGTTCACTTACCTGTTTGTTCTTTCTGTCCACTGAGGCAGCAGCTGGACTTGACATCTGCTCTTTCATTTCCTTCAAGAGAAACAAAGTCAGTCTGCAGCCAATCAAATACTTTAGAATCAGATTGGCCAAAAGCAGCTCAGTAATAATGTTGAATATTATTACACAGAACACCTCCATGACACTCAGGTGTGCACATTTGCTACCAGCAGAATCAGTTTCCGTGTGAAATAGAACCAACTTGCAGAGACTCTTCACCTGAGCGGGCGTCAACACTTTACAGAAAGACAGGTGAGATTTAACTGATGTTAGAAATGAAGCGTACCTTGACAGTCTGTCTGGTGCTGGTAATGAAGGCTTTCCTCTTCGACAGCTCAGTCGAGTCTAGATTGAACTTCTTTGGGTTAGACTCAACGATACGTTCAACGAGTTAAGAAACATGTTTATCTTTAAACGTTCACTGCAAATCTCTGAACTCACAGAGACAGTAAAAGCACACATCACAGGTCTGACGTCGCTGTTCAAAGGATATTGATGGTCTCGTCTAGGTCCTCCAGGTCCCACTCGATGGAGCGCAGACTGTTCCTGAGCTCATTGGTCGTCCAGTCCATTTCCTCCTTGGAAGCTCCGCCCCCCTCCTGCAGCAGCTCACTCCATCTGTGATGGAGGCTCTGAGCTGCGTTCACTGCCTTTTGTACCTCCCTGTTAACAAACAATATAAAGTAGTAACTATTGTGACTGTGGGTCAAGCTAACTTTACAATCTCCACCTCCGTTTTAGAGATTCGGGAAAACAATGGCTTGCTCAAAACAGTTTGCGGCAGGGTGCCCGAGGCCCCGACAGCTTTCCAAATGAATCATTTCAAACATTTTCTCTGAGCCTGACCTAAAGTACAGGTGGTGCTTAACCAGTACAATCTGGCCAGAACCAGTGTTTAACCAGTACCCCAAAATCCCAAATTGCCTTTATAATGGAGCTGCTACGAGTGATACACAAACAGCCAATCATTCAGCAGGTGGGTTTATCGGTTGCACCATCGATATGTGGCACAACAACAGAAACTGTGATTGAGTGAGAAAATGAGAGCAGACTGAATATCAGCTCCCTCACCAAGAAAGAAAGCCAGCAGAGGATGTTCTTCCTGTGGCAGCAGAAGAGGTTCAACCTGCCAAAGTCAATGATGGTGCACTTCTACACCTCCATCATTGAGTCCATCCTCACCTCCTCCATCACCTGCTGGTGCTCTGCTGCCGCTGCCAAGGACCAGGGCAGACTGCAGCGCATCAATCTGCTGAGAAGGTGATTGGCTGCAATCTACCTTCCCTCCAGGACAAAGATTGTGGTTGACCCCTCCCACCCTGGATGCTAACTGGCCTCATGAACAAAACCCAGGACCCCCACTGACAGGGAGTCTCATACCCCCCCACACAGCTGACTCAGCACATCACGAATACTCTTTGTACTTCAAACTAAATACTTAAAATTCCTGCAAACTGCACAGCTCTTGCTCTTTCACTTATCTTATATTTTAATGTGAAATTTCGATTTTATATTTATGCTTCCTGACTTGCAATACTTGCTTTCACTTTCTCTAGATTTTCTACTTACTATAATTATTGTTAAGCACCAAAACAGCAAGGAAATTAATTTTATGTGAAAACCTGATTCTGATTCATCAGGTCCGACGTTCTCACTGTTGTACATTGTTATCATTCAGAGAAAAAACGTGAAATTAATACAAATCTGAGCTTTTATTCTATTCTATGATTGTATTCTCTGGACATCATGTGATGAACTGCGTTTTATCGGACTGTGACGAGGTGCAGCACAGCAACATGCTAACATGCTAACGTTAGCATGGCAGTTAGATAGCTGCTTATCTGTGAAACTGCTTCCTGTCTATGTGGCTACATTGATGATCGACTAGCTATCAACCATCCGCAGGCTAACTGTAGCCGTTAGCCCCCTGTTAGCATTAGCATGGTTAGCACGGGGTAAACTGTTCTGACCCCTTGACGACGAAGAACGGGTCTTCCATGGACATGTTGCTGGTTCCGGTTCAGTCGCAGCGGAGCTCCATCACACAGACTCTCAGCTCCGGATCCGTTAATAGCTGCCTGGACTTTATTCACTTTATCTGCGATTAAACTCCGTTTCTGTCCATCAGACCTGCTAACTCCGCTTTGTTTACATGCAGCTTCCGCAGCGGAAATCACCACGTGACGTCACACACATAGTTAGGTCATCACCAAAAAACAGATGATGAAAAAAGACGCGACAACTAAAGAAAATATATATTTAAGAAAATGATAACAGAATTTGGTACAAAGGTCTACAAACAACAGAAGAGGGAGACCAGCTGCTGTGACCCTGGACCCCCAGACCTCCAGACACCCAGACCCCCAGACACCCAGACCTCCAGACACCCAGACCTCCAGACACCCAGACCTCCAGACCTCCAGACCTCCAGACACCCAGACCTCCAGACCACAATCTCATCAGAATGAGTAACAAGGTCTGAGATCAAACTGGGAATAAAACCCAGGTGGTCTATAGAGAATCCCAAAGTGGAATTATCGAAGTCTGTTGCCGTGGACAAGCAATTCACAGCTGATTCCCATCTGTCCAGCTGTTGGTGAGTGTAAAGTGATTTCATGACTGACAGCAGTTCAAACACAGTTGTAGCAGAATCTAGTCCTCTTCATGACTCTGGTAATGATCATATCTGACTCTTCTTGTTGTCTCTGCAGAAAACAGTGAATTCAGATTATACGAAGAGTCTGTGTTTCACTTTGAGTCCAGCAGGCGGCGGTAATCAGATGATTATCCACTGTAATGACACAGAGGAAGTAGGAGCAGTGGTATCGCGAGACTTCACTCAGCGGGAGTTTTCCTCTGTGGAGCGGAGAGCAGCTAACAGCTAACAGCTAACCTGCCGTTTCTAAAGCCGGTTTGTTTGCTTCTCATCAGCACAACATCCGTCCGCGTGTCCAGACCGTCAGTCAGCTGTCCGTCAGTTACAGGTAAGACATCTGACGTCTGTTAGCAGCGTTAGCAGCGTTAGCCTGTTTTTGACCACGATGGCACACAAAGAGGCTAAGCGGCGCGGTGCTAACACGTGGCTAATGTTAGCTGTTTTTTAGATCCGTATTATCACATTTTTCATCTTCTCAAACGCAGTTAACACAAACCAGCGCTCTCGTGTCCACCGGAGTCAGCAGGGTTTACACTAAATGTCCGCTGAATCCGGCTTTGTTCCGGACCAGTCCCGGTTTCAGACGCCCCTGCTGTTACAACATGAACATGTAGTAGTTTAAAGACAGTTTTATGTTTTACAGACCAGAATGTTTGCAGCTGAATCAGATGGTAACGGATGTTTGGTGTTTGAGCTGATACTGTAATTGACTGCGTTGATGGATCAGCGGGGGTCATGTGATCATTTCTTTGTGGGAGTACTTCATAAAAGTGATGATTTCACTCGGAAAGTTTCCAGTTTTGCTTTAACAGTGTCCACCGTCACCCACACTGCAATTCGGCTGCACGCCTCTTCCTCCTATATTTACATTTTGTCCAAACGTATCACGTTTCAGGGGGAAAATTGGCTGCATGTGGATTTTATTTTCACAAGGCAGGTTGATCTAACAGAAAGAGGCGGAGTCAGATGACCTTTGACCTTGTTGGCTTCCTTCAGAATGAGGCCACTCTCTACATACAGATGGTGTTAACGTCTGCTGAGATCTGTGTGTCTGATTGGTCCGGTCAGATTCTGATCACATTTTCTGACTTGATTGATCCCCAGGTGGAGGCTGGTGAGTCCCCACTGTTTAATAATGAACTGTCAGTAACGTGAAGGTGTCCGGTTTCAGACGCAGTGAACCACCAGAGTCATCTCCATGGCACTAAGACGAGGACACATCAGATACCTGAAGGTGAGTCAGTCAATATCTTTTTGGTCAGATCAATAAATGAGTCTGTTAATCTATAGCACACCTGACAGGTGAAACACCTGATCAGTGCCATTCTGGACAGGAAGTTTGAGGTCACATATCAACTGGTTCAGGTGTGATCTCGCTGATTCATCCAGGCCACATCATTCAGAAACTCCTTAAAAAGTCTGGAATGGTCTTAAAATAAAATCATGCCCGAGTGTTCTGGTTACCATGGGGACCACTGTTGCCGTCACTCTCCACATCTTCTGCAGCTCTTCTTTCAGCCCTTGGTGTTTCTCCAGCTTCTCCCTTTCCTTCTTCCTGTTGTTGTCTCTTGGGATTGTTACATCCATCACTGCTGCCTTCTTCTGCTGTTTGTCCATCACTACTATGTCCGGTTGGTTCTCCATCACCAGTTTGTCCGTCTGTA
>JAVQJF010126903.1:0-42941 GCA_036023855.1 Gadopsis marmoratus | reverse complement strand
TTTTAATCTTAACTGCTTTTATTGGATCCTTCCTATTCCCCCCCCCATCTCTGCCTCGGCCTCTCCCTTTCTCCACCCCTCCCTCCCTCCATGCCTGGAGCTCTCCATCTAGGTCTCCTGACATCAGTGGGAGTGTGTGTGTGATTGCAATAGAGCAGTCAGCGGCTGATACACTCCTCCCAGGGCAATGCTAATGCCATATTAAAAATAACATCCCCAACACTTCCTATGAATATGAATAATGCCATCTCCTTGTGGGCATTTTAGATGAGTTACTCCGCAGTGGTTTTAACTCACTGACGTTTGACTTTCATTCTTTCTCTCTGTGCTCTGAGAGAGGATGGTGATGTTACCAAAGGCTTCTTTGATTTGACTATACACAGGCAAAACCATGTATGCATTCATCCAGCAGCATACGTCATGACCTTATACAAAACTGCACTGTGTAATACAGTTTTAGAGCTTTATGTCTTTGTCATTACAGAAACTCAGTATATCCATTCTTATCAGTTTAGGGTCCCACTCTATTGCCATGGGTGTCAGGTCTGTGTGTCCATACATCTACCTGACTCCCTGTTGACACACATGGACTCAAAGTAGCAGCTCCTTCTTGCAACTCATGAGACTGCAGCTCTTCTGGGTGTGTTTAGTGTAATTTACATATTCAGCTCTGATTGGACAGGTCTTTTCTCCCACTGCTATTTTGGAAAACTATAAAGTAGTTCCCTACCCGGGGGATGTGTTTTTGTGCATTATAGTCCTCCAAAAGGTATATGATATTAATGTGGTAAGCTGTTTACCGCAGTGATCAGCTGTGTTTTTACATTGTTCTGTTGCCTGAGGGAATCAACACAAGCACAACTGATGGTTTTCACTCCAATTATTGCATGAGCCTGGGTTCTGGTTTTGTGACTGTCAGACTCTAACAACGTAGAGTGCAGTGGGTGGATGAACTGTAATGATAGCTGCAGCCTGTGTGTGTGTTTTACCCTTGTAGTGTAGGCAGCCTCTGGGTCGTCCTCCAGAACCCGACTCAGGCCAAAGTCAGACACCTTACACACCAGGTTGCTGTTGACCAGGATGTTTCGCGCTGCCAGGTCTCTGTGAACGTAGCTCATGTCTGACAGGTACTTCATACCTGAGGCGATGCCGCGCAGCATGCCTACCAGCTGGATCACTGTGAACTGGCCGTCATGTTTCTGGAAGAGAGAGCGTAAATGCTGACATTAAGCTGCAGCAGGGTGGCATAGTGATTAGGGCGGGGGCCTTCAGCTGGGAGCGAAGGTTCAAGCCAGGATTCAAGGATCTGTAATGGCAGCAATTCAGCCTCTGAAGTGTCCCTGAACAATGCCCTGAATCCCTTCCAGCTCTTGCTAACCCTGCTCTTTGACCTCTCTCTGGAGGGTGGCGAGCAAAATATGAATTTCTCCTCCCAGGCATCAATGGAGGATCACAAAAAAAATCCTACTTTACTACTTTACTACAGAGGATTGGATCTGACAGAGCAGACAAAACCTTGCTCTCTAACACTGACCGTGTGCCCAAGCAGAGCTCACATTTGAGCTGTCTTTGGCAGCGAGCAGAGCCTGTTGATCGATGAGGGTCCAGCTCACCTTCCTCTGCCAATTATTTCTGCCCTGGGCCAACATTCCCCGTTAAAAAGCCATCCGTGTTATCAGTCACCCTCTCTCCTTTATATCATCTCTCCTTCCCTCTGTCTCTTTGTCCTCTCCATCCATCTCTGTCTCTCCTCAGTCTCTGTCTCAGAGAGAGAGAGAGAGAACTCTGTATTACTTTGTTTCAGTCTCCATCTATTTATCTATCTCCCTTCATCTTTCTGCATCTGTGCACCCCTCACCCCCACCCTCCCCTTCCTCTATCGTTCTTTGTCTCTCTCTCTCTCTGTCCCTCGGCAGCTGTGGAGTAAGTTAATTAGCCGGTGGTTTTGTGAGATGCTGATTGATTGGACTGTCTAACAAACCTACAGACTTCCTCTATCAATCTGCCCACCACATTGTATTGCCAGGAAGGAGGAGGAAGGGTGGGCAGGGCAGGGGAAGAGACAGGAGACAAATGCAGGGCAGAGAGGTTAGTCACGGATATGGAAAAAGATGGAAAGTGAGACTTTTTTTGGCAAATTCTGCCATATTACTTTGGTTTTAACTACAAAACTAAAAGGGGAAATTTAATAAAGGAAAGGACAGAGCGGCCACTGTAGGTAGAAGCCAAGAGACTGATAGAGGAATCGTGGTTTTGTTATTTCTTAGGGACGGCTGCTTAATAAATGGTCAGCATAATTAAAGACACATATGGATGCCAGGAGCACGGATGAGCTGTAAAACCCATAAAACAGATTTCATAATTATATTGAGCCACTGCGGACACTCTTTATGACCATCATTACAAAGCTGGAACACACAACATGCATGTATCTGTGTGTGTGTGTGTGTGTGTAGGTGTGTGTGTGTGTGTGTGTGTGTGTGTGTGTGTGTGTGTGTTTCAGGGTCCTATGCCATAGCCATTTATTACCTGTCAATTTTCATAACATTTTGCTTCAGTGTTGATGATGGGATTGGTGTCTATTTAGTGATGGCTCTATCATCATAGGTGTAATGGCTTTGGAGCACTGCAGTGATTTTACAGGCTGACAAGAAACTCTGAATATGAATCAGAGGTACTTTCAATCCGAGGCACACCGGGGCTGCGACGAGCTATTCATCTGGGGGTATGCATACACCAATTCAGGGCTCCTCAGCTAAATCACGTTTGCTACTTCTGGCACATATTTTGTATGAATAGGAATCACGAATCACGCATTTATCAAAACATCCTATTCTCGTCTTCTGCATCTGGCATTAAATAAAGATCCTTACTTTTGTGTACATAATTGACATTTTAAGAGACGCTTCAAAACCTTCTGTGAATTTTGAGAAAATACATCTAGATTTCCTAAATAATAAGCCTGCAGGGCTGTGATATGTTTCAGAGGACGGCTTGAATTCTTGAAAGACGTCAGCTTGTGTAGTGACGTATTGAGTGACAGGCTCTTCTAATTCTTGACATAATGTCCATTTCCATAACAAAGCGATAACTCCACAGTCTTCCTTTTGATTTTTAAATCTGTTCACTGATGAGAGGTTCAGCAATAACCTTGAGTGAAATCTGCTTTTCAGGACTTTCCTTTGTAAGACTCTGGCCTGTATTTGAACTCTGTGTTCCATCACTTACACTACAAATGTTATTTATTTTAGAACCAGTCTCTTTACTTTATCTTTTTCAGAGACTTGATCAGCATATTAATATATAACATCTTTAGAAATACAACTCCTGACTGTATTTCTCTGCTCATTCATGATGAAACTGATTTCCTTTAAATCTCTGTGGCATTTTAGAGCTGAGTTTCAATGTACTTCTCAGTTACTATCTTGACTCTAACAACCATATGGCTTTTGTGGTATTTCATTGCATTTGAAGTTCACTTGTGTATCCCCTGACAGAGCAAATGTTGCACACAAAGCAGTACACTTACTCTGTTTTATTACCCATTTGTCAGCAGTCTGCTGCTGTTTTCTGCTCTGGGATATGAACACTAAGTGCATTTCATCAAACATCACGTGATGAAAGTGTGGGGAGGCCATGCACCAATCTGAATGTTACTGTTCCCATCCACTTCTTTGACCATCAATAATAAAGAAAAGTTTCAGTGTCTGTGTAGGTTTACTGAATATATCATGAGTACTATCACTAGCTCCGTGTATGTACTGTATACTGATGGTATGTTTCTTGCAGCTAAGACAATAATGATTTTCGCTCTTTTTACTGTTTGTTCAGTCACTTAAACTCAACATTTCATACCATTAAAGACTCTCACTATGTATAAGTACAGATGACAATAATTCTTCTATGTTCAGTGGACCATTTAGTGAAGATGAGTTGCCTTTTCTATATTGAAAAAAAAAATCCGATATGCCGTTCATAGCTGCACATATTTATCTGTAAAGAAATATGGTTATTTTTAACAGTTCTTTTGTAGATTGTGTAAAACTGCATCTTCTACACTCTTAATGTGGTGACTCCATATGCAAATATGGTTCAGAACAAGTTCAAAGAATCTAATCAGCAGAAATAGTGTTTATTTTAAAGGATACTTGTTATCTTAAGTCCTTGATCAACTAAACTTAAGTCCTTGGTGGACTTTAAAACTTTAAAAGCATGTGCCCTCAAGTACAGCAATTTTGGAGAACTGGGACATCATTTTCCACGTGGCCTTTGTAAAGACTTGTGGCCCTGACCTTGGAAGAAATGTGAGCTTTGTGTTCCATCCAGCTGAGCCGTGACTCACCTTGAGGAAAGTGTCTAGAGATCCGTTTTCCATGAACTCCGTTATGATCATCACTGGCTTACCTACGGAGGCACAGAACAGGGCAGCTGTTAGTGGGGCGAAAATACAAGGAAGAAAGACACCAACTATAAAGAGACGAGGACAGAGAGATACAGGATTCTACAGCTGTGACCAGCCTTCCTCTCTACCTCTCTCTAGGGGATAACGTGGCATGTCGTCATCAGTCACACTGACAGCTTCTAATCAGCCCTCTCCATAAACGCCAGGAGATAATTAGAATGGACCAATCCACCAGAATATACGTGTGTGTGTGCGTGTGTGTATAAGGGGGCCTCCTGAGATCTCATGAATACTAATCAGCCTCAAGGGGGAGGGGGGTTGTGGTTGGATCGCTATGCACCTGCAGTGTGTTTGCGTGCATGTTTGTGTGATGAAGGTGGTTGACTGACAGGACCCGTGCACTATGGTCCCCTGCATGGCATCTGGTGGGGCTTACAAATGATTAACAAAGTACCTGCAATCACACACACACACACCACAGAAACAGCAGTTGTGCCTGTTTTACAGGGTTCTCCTATAGGCACCACCCCTACAGCCGAGCTTTGCCGTGCTGTACAAATGATGGTGTGTGTGTGTGCATGGCTCGTAAACACACAGACTATGTCAGTTGTGATGAATAGGTCACATTTCCCCAATCAGACCTCAGAGATGCTGGGAGAAAAACCTGGGGCAAAGATAAAGACGAGAGAGGGAGAGAGAAACTGCAGAAGTGGAGACCCTTCTTACGGAACATTTTCATAAAGAACACTGACATTTTCCCCAGAATCTTTCCCCAAATATCCCAATCTTTCCTTTCCTTCCAAGATTCAAAGAAAAAGGTTCATTCAATTCAATTTAAAAAAAGATTTCAATAAACTTTTTCAATAAACTGTAATACACACAATCTACTGTCTTTTTCTGATTGTGAGTATTTCTCATTTATTAGTAATCAGTTATTCGTAACTGGTTGTCTTTCATGTTTTTTGATGAAAATTCCATGGCAAATCAAGATTGATTGAATTAAAAGTTGAATCTTAAAATGATTTTAAAGAAAAAGTTAAGCAGGGAAAGAAATGAATGCAAAACAAATATGTGTATAATATTGAGGAGCCGTAAAAGAAAACATAAATTGGACAAGCAAAGGGATAAAAGATAAAAGACGGGAAAGAAAGATGAATCGGAGGAAAGTACAGGAAAGTAAAGAAGAGCAGGAGGGAAGGGGTCAAAGCTTGTCAGGGCAGGAACAACACCACCGAGGCCTACAGTGAGGTTGTAGTTAAAGACAGCAATACATCACCTTAAATGAATTCACTATCTCACTGCAGCACACACACACACACACACACACACACACACACACAGAGTCGCCTGGTCTCTGGTGGTGGTGTCTTCTTTGACAGTAACATTTGTCTCAGGGATAAAAGTGAAAGAGAATTGGATTTTCTTCTGCTGGGGGTGAGGACTGCTGGTCACATTTATCTCCACACAGGGCTTGTGTGCGTGTGTGTGTGTGTGTGTTGTGAGAGAGAGTTGGTTTCAGGGCATGGCACGTGGGGAGGGCTTGCACGATGATGACCGCCTGATTTCAGCAGTTGATGGGATTGATCCTGACTGAGAGGAGGTCTGACTCCTCACAGCCTTCTGTCCACCTCGGAGATGTGTGTGTGTGTGTGTGTGTGTGTGTGTGTGTGTGTACTTAATTGTGCCTCAGATTATAAACCCTGTGAATTTGAATGCATGTATGCTATTCTGTGTGTGTCTGTGTGTATCCATACACAACAGCCAGGCATCCATATTCTGCAAAGAAGACAGCCATGAAATGGAAAAGAGCTATAAAAACCTCAACCTGAAATCCAATTATTTGTTTGAGTCTGTGCTTATATGTGTGCTACATGTGTGTTTGTGTGTAAGCCCACGTATGTTACCAGTGAAGGAGGATATTACCTTCAGTGTTGGATGTGGTCAATAGAGAAGCACAATGAAACACATTCGTCCTGTTGTCTCGGGTTAGACGACTACGTGAGCCTGGCATGTGCTCACACTTCCACACACACACCATCTCTGCTATAACTAGCCATCATCTGGACACCTGCCATACAGAATTATCCATGCAACACTGAAAGATTACAGAGGTTACCAATAAAACCGACCACACGCACTCACGCTGTACATTAGCTCGTTCTGTCTCTTTTTGTCAGTTGCCAGCACAAACACACATACACATACACACTTACACACTCAACGATACAATGAATCCCTTTCACTTCTTGTTGTGACTTCATCACACGCCATCCACATTTCAAACACACACACACACACATACACACACACACACACACACACACACAGGCAGGACGGACCCTCTTCAACTCGTCATGGAGCTCCTCTCCGCCTAACATTCACCAGCGCTCCTCAATTTCCTCCTGAAAGCACATAATTAACTAATCACATTCATATTCATTCGAATTTATTGCATTTCATCGCCTTCAGAAATAACGCGGCCGTTTGCAGAGCTAAAAACACCTCCCAGTGTGTGTGTGTGTGTGTGTGTGTGTGTGTGAAGATTGGGTATTGATGTTCTGCCAGGTGGAGTGTGTTATGGAATGGATCACAGAGGAGTTTGCTCTTTTTTACAGCTCTTCATTAAGTGAAAGTACAAAGTGTTGTCTCTGCTCTCCCCAGGATAAAGCTAAGATCATTTAGGCCGTGTGTGTGTGTGTGTGAAAGTGATAAAGACCATGTATATGCAGTACCTGTAGGAAATGACATTATGAGAGGCTGTTTCTGTGTGCGTTGGTGTGATTGTAAATCAAAGTGATACAGTCTGTATACGTCTGAACAATTACATTATGAGTGGCTATCTGTGCGTCCGCCAGTGGGCTGCATTACCGCAATATTGAATGAGACGGCCCAAGGTACAAACGAGAGAAAATGAAATAACTGCTGTATTGATTAATGTTACGGGTCCTAACTAAGTGATACAATGCTTTTAACACAGGACAGATCTCTGTTCTGGGAAGCTCCATGTGAGGCTGCGGGGGTGCGGTGAAACAGAGAGACAGAAACTCAATAACCTTATCTCCACTCCGCTCTTCACCTCTCCTCCTCCCTCTTTGCTTTCTCATCTCCTCTCATTTCCTCACGTTTGTCTCCTCACCGTCTCTCTTCTTGTCTCTCCGCCCCTCTTCTCCTCAAATCTCTTCACACATCTTCCCCTGTTGCCCTCATTTGTTCTCCAGCCCCTTCCTCTCTCTTACGTCCCATCTCATCCATCCGTCCATCCTCCCTTCCTCCCTCCATCCTCGCACCCATTGTCACCTTTCCTCTTCGTTCCCCTCCTGTCTCTCCTCTTCCTCATTTGTCTCTGCAGTTCAATCTCTACATCTGCATACATATTAAAAGCCATGAATAATTTCAAACGCTCTGACAGGAAACATTTAAACACTTATTGTTCAGTGGACAAAGACACACAGTTAAAACTAATCACTAGTTTCTTCAAACAGAAGACGGGTGGAAAAGACATGTTGTTTGTCGGTTTTAACAGTACCTTTGTAGAGCAGCTTTTTTTAGTGTGTGTGTGTGTGTGTGTGTGTGTGCGGGGGAGCTCTGTGTGTGTGCGCGATGTGGGCAGATGAGATGGAGCTTGGTAATTGAGGGTTTTCCAAATGAGCCGATTGTTGCAGCGATTGTAAGACACATAAAGGACGGACGGATGAAATGAGGGACGGGGGAGATGAAGGGAAGATAAGGAGATGGAGGGGGGGGGAGGCGGGGGAAGATTGCTGCACTTTCCTGATGTGTAGAGAGACAGACAGAGAAAAAGACAGATATTTTTTCTCTCTCTCGTTTTCAGAATGTGGCACTCTAATTAGCATGACAATAGCAACAATCAGGTGACAGACTGCAGAGTAGGTTATTAGAGTGGCACACGACAGGGGCTGAAGGCTTATGAGGTTTTAAGCGGAGAGAACACACGCACACACACACACACACACACACAAAAAGGACAATGCAGACAGTTAACTTAAAATAAATACCACTGCAACCATTTGTACTACCACAACTGTCACCATCACTACCCCCCACTACCACTACTACTAGGTTGTTTTATTCCTGCTACTATTGCTATTAATAAGTAAACTTCTAAGACTATATGATTATATAATAATATAATGTCATTATATAATAATATAATCATTAGTCCTCTGTTAATTATTTGGATAATTGCACTGCATGAAAAGACTCAAATCTGGATGAAGAAATGTCAGAAAACACCACAGACATTTGGACCCCCCCACCCCCATCCATGTACTTGTGTGTGTGTGTGTGTGTGTGTCCTGTACTGTTACATTGTAGAGCTGAAATGATTGGTTTAAGTAATTTTTCAAGCAAAAATTAAAAAATTTCAGCTTCTCAAATGTGAGAAATTGTAGATTTTCTTTGTCTTATATGATAGAAAACCGAATATATTTTGGGTTTTGGACTGTTGGTCAGACAAAACAAGTGTCACCATAGGCTTTAGGAAATTACGAGATGCATTTTTTACTGTTTTCTGACGATTAATTGAGAGATTGGCTGTTTCCCTCTTTTTACTGTCTTTATGCTAAGCTAAGCTAACAGTCGCCTGGCTCCAGCTTCATTTTTAACAGACAGATATGAGAGTGGCATCTTCATCTAGAAAGCTAAAGCAAATAAGCGTGTTGAAGTATGAGGACTTAACTCTTGTCTGATGTGGCAAAAGTAAAACTTTTGCTATGGCTACAGTATCATGTCTACTGCTGTTAATGCTGTTACAGGTGTTACTGCTGCTTTATATTACCACAGCCGAACAGCAGCTACTCCTAGTCCAACCAGTAGTACTGCTACAACTTCTGATTCCACTACTACGTACACCTACACAAACCAATTCAACACACCTGAGCCCAGAGCAGTCAGGGTCAGTCTGCCTGATTAGACTGAGGGCAGTGTGAAGGGACCAGCTGGTGCTCGAGAAAAGGGCTTGAAGGAATTATTGACCCATCTCAACTCTCACCCCCTCACTCGCACATACGCACCCTGGGCTGTGACCTGTGAAATTACTGCTCCGCTAGTGAGATCTGTTTCTGAGGGGCTCTATCAGCTCCTCAATGTGCCGTGAAGGCAGGTGAGAAGTGAGACACAAAGAAACGCATGTAAAAGCAGACACTCATTACACACACACACACACACACACACACACACAGACAAACAGCACAAAACAACACTTTTTATATTCACAGAGCACACAGCAGAGTAATCAGGACCTTATTATGTTTAAGTGAGTAAAGTTGATTTAGAGTGTTCCTGTAGTACTTCTACAAACTGCCTCAATCTTCCTAACCAAAGGTCACAGCTAACATCACGCTTTGTTTAGACAATGAGAGAGAGAAAGAATGACAGAGTGAGAATGACAGAGTGAGAGGAAATGAATAAGAAATGCAGTGGGGTCTCATTCTTAATATGCATGCTGCTGAATATTCATGAGGCTAAAAACACATCCAATTAACTTTATGAATTATTAATATTCATGGTAAAAGCCTATGCATATGCATTTTCCCTTTTATTGTTGGCCTAAGTGCCACTGAGCACCGGTGTGTGTGATGGACTGAAGACCTTTGTGTGCGTGTATGTGTGTGTGTGTGTGTGTGACAGAAGGGGAGTGAGAGGGTTTATTTGTCTGCTTGCATGTTTACAATTCTGTTTCTTTGTAGCAACTGTCTTCCTCTTCCCTTTGCTTGTCTGTAGATCTCTAACAAGCATCTGCATAACAAGGAGTCAGGCCAGAAGGGGAGCCGAGCGGTGGCACTGAGGAACGTGAACAGGAGGGGAAAGAGAAGAAGAGTCAGAGGCTACATCCACGTTAAGCTGGTTGGTTTTGAAATCTCAGTTAATGCGTGAAAGCGACGTGCGTCGACTCCACACTAGTGTCCTCTAGTCGGTTTTGCACAGAAAAAGAAAAAAGCCTAAATTCTCTCCACTTCTGCTTTCTTCGATCACCTGTGCTGTCTTTTAATACAGACAAACTAGCAATTTAGTTGTTATCATTGACATATTTTTTTGCTTCTGTTGTCTGCCATCTGAAGGAGCAGAAAATAGGGATTTGATTGTGAGTCACAAGTGCTACCTGTCAATCAAGCACTGCAAAATCAACAGAAGTACGACTATAATAACGACACATGTACTGAGCCATCGCCTATTTTGACATTTAAAATAAAACATCCCAGAATGTGTCGGAGGTGACACAGCCCCTGACCAGCCTCACATCATTTATAATTTATCCACTTTGGATATCTTTTTCAAAAAGCGTTGTTTTTGGCTAATGCCACATGCACAACATCAAGCATTGACAGATTAGCAGAGATTGGAAGCCATTTATTGAAATGGAGGCTAAATGAAACTGGACTGTCAGTCCGAACACCCTGTCAGTAAGAACGTGGATGATGCTGTGAATAGTTTTGGCTTTATCTGGACAAAAGAAATCAATTGAAGCATTTTTCCCACAATGCAAAGTTTTATCATGGTTTATACTGGTGACTGTGTGATCATTATAATGTAAAATCTGAAACATTGTCGGTTGAATTTGTCGCCCATGATCACAAAAAAAATTGACATTTGCCACTGTTGGACCATTTCACTAATTATGACAACCACGCGACACACGAAACAAGCTTTGCGATAACTGTTGGGTCATAAAGGCAGGGATACACAGATACAGCACGTATTGACGGTTCCTTCCAGTTCTGTCAAGCAAAGAGGCAAAACTACAGAGCAACTTGCCCAAAGCTGAGAGAAAAAGACGTGTTTTCAAATTTAGCCGGCTTAGCGTTGACGTGTTCTGAGGGAGACAAAGAGAGAGAGAGAGAGAGTGCTGGAGGGACAGGAGAGGAGACTGGGATGGACTGAGAGAGGGTGAAGAGAGAGAGAAATGGGGAGCGACTGAATGAGAAGATTAGATCGACACTGACTGAGAGAGAGAAAGCAGGCGCGTGAGATAGGGATATGAAACGAGAGCGTGATTGAGAGAAGGAGGCCCAGCGATAACAAATCAGCCATCTTGTTGAACCAGACCTGTGTTGTGTCTATGAACACACACACACACACACACACACACACACACACACACACACACACACACACACACGCTCTAATTGCCTAACACGATCATGTGAAGTAAACAAGTGGCCGTTTGAGGGGCGGACAGTCGTCGTTCACATGCACTCCGCCATGCGTCATCAGTGTGTTACCATGGTAATGGAGCTTTTATCTGATTCAGGGTCAACTCCTATTTACATCACCAACAGCTCTGCTGTGTCTCACACAGGTATGTGACAGACACACACACACACACACACACTTACTATAGCTCACGTACAGAGAGAGAGGAAAAACAGGAGTGTGTGCGGTTACACAAACAACCAAACACATCATCCACCCATGCACGCAGGATGGAGTTAAGTTTTAACACTCACATCTTGTCACGACACCCTCCAGCCTGATGATGTTCGGATGGTCAAACTGTCCCATGATGGACGCCTCAGACAGGAAGTCCCTCCTCTGTTTGTCAGAGTATCCCGCCTTCAGACTCTTGATGGCCACGTAGATCTCCCTCTTTCCCTGAACACGCAGCCGACCACTGCACACTTCCCCAAACTCTCCTGCACACACACAAAGAGACAAAAAGACATGATAAAACTATATGAATGATAAGAGCTTGTACGACTGATGAATATCTGAACTCTCTTATCTGTATTTTTTGGACGTTTTATTATATAATATTGTCTCTAAATTGCATTCAAAATATTTCTTCATATAACCAAAATGATTTAATTTCACAGGTGCTACTTAGATGTAGGAAAATTGTCCATGCATGCAAACATGAATCCCTGAAAATCAACCACCGTTTAAGTAATTTGAATTTAATCTAGCTACACTTTTACTGTTCTTTGAGTTATTATAGTCTACTGCTGTTTTACTGCCAACTCACCAGCTCCAATGACTCTCTCTATGCGAATATTGGAAGCATCGATCTCTTTGGCAAAGTCCCTGACAGCCTGGTTGGGGTCTTCGTAGGTGTGAGGATGGATGTAGGTCCTGCTGCCTGGAAGCTTGACTGGATGAGTGGAAAAGTGGAGAAATGGGGAGGGATAAATAAAAAAGATAAATGCTAAGACTACTAAATATAGCCAGCTTTTGCAGGGTGCATGGTATTACATTAATTTGAAGTGTTAATAGGGTATTGATCCCTCTAGGGAAAAAGGAACTTACACCGATTCCTACTCAGGCATTTCAGTGAATGTGTGTTGAAATAGGAGCATGAGCGTGGGTGCTCTGTTTGAGTGACATTACAAATTATTACATAATTAAACACATAACTACTGTGTTAGCAATGGTGTTAAAATGACTCAGAATTTTCACAAGAACCCATATGGAGCTTCACTCTGCCAGCAAACATTTGTGCGAGAAAGTGCGAAACAATGTGGTTTATTCAGCTGAGACTGCTACAAAGTTGGAGACTTATGTGTAGTAGCTGCTGTTCTGTAGCTCTACTTGTAACTGCTTCAGATCTTATGACACATGAAGGTATGCAAACAAAGTACGAGTATGTGAATAAACAAAGTAACCCACAGGGTGTTGTCACTTTAGGGAGCTTTTGCTCCTGGAGTGTTCAAATCGATAAAATAGTCCTTCTTGTGTTTGTTGTTTACAGCCATAAATACAGGCAGTGATGTGATTCATTGCAGGTGGGTGTGAAGTTTTGGTTGGAAGACAAGTTATGTGTGTGTGGGGGTGCTTACACTTAAAAATACATCATTGAGTTTGACAAAAAAAAGCTCAAATGCATTTGTATGCATTATGCTATAATGTTATTGAGCACAGTGATGAATTTCAGTACATCACATGATAACAAACTGAAACATTCCCAATGTTGATAGCAACAAACATACAGACATTTGTGTATGTGTGTGTGTGTGTGTCTTTACCTCGGCCATGTTGGAACTGCAGCTTCTCTTCATCGGGGTCCTGCTTGGCTTTGATATATCCACAGTGCCTGAAAAAGAAATACACAGCTGGATTATGATCCTGTATGTAACCACAGATACCAGTATAGCTTTATAGCACATCGATGGATCATACCCTTGAGTGAATATGTGAAATTGCACACAGGTGTAAATTATATTTTCAGGAGATTCCCATGATGCTACACTGCACAGCCAAAATAAGTGTGTGTGAACAACTAGATATTTCCTTTTGTCTCTGCACACACACTCCCCTGTATAAGACAAGTATAAGACTATTGCTTTTTTTCCTCTCTGCTTCTAGCTGTCAATTCCACACTTCCCTCTAAGCTTTTATGCCTGTGGTTGAGTGAACAAGTGAGTGATAGTGTGTGTGTGTGTGTGTGTGTGTGTCATAGATGTCCCCACAGAAGCAGATCTATGCATAAAGCATGCCTCTCTTTACCCATCTATATACCCCTCTGGCCGTTAACCACTGCCTTCAATATTAACATGGGTGACACACACAAACAGACACATCTACGCCGTCTTCCCAACCCCCTGTGCACACATGCACACACCCTGTGGCGTGGGTCAGTCAACAATCAAAACTAAATATTGACAAACTGATCATCTCCATCCTGCTGTCCAGCTGCGAGGAAGTGTTCAACTTATTCTGTTTTACAGACCTCACAGGGGGGATGCTGCGAGTGTGTGTGTGTGTGTGTGTGTGTGTTTTGTGGGATGTTCGGAGTGTCATATGTTTGTGTCAGCATATTTTCTTTCCACTTTGTTGAGCTTCAAACGGTGTTTAACAGCCCTAATCACCCATAACATTGTCTCTGAGATTTACGTACTGCTCTTTTAAATTCATCACGAACATTTTTAGGACAAAAAACACCATAAAATGTTCAAGCAGTTTCATGTAATGAGGTGCTTAGCATGACATAAATACTACAGAGCCCCCTGTCCTCTCCCTATTCCCCTTTTATCCCATCCTCCTCAAATGTTGTACAGGTAAAGCAGCAACCAGTCAGCATGTCTGTCCATCATGACGAGGAATTGATTTGGGCTTAGAGCCAAGAGTAACTGGGAATCAGCAGCACAGACTGGATGTGATTTAAAGAAGCAGAGTGGAGGTGGTCAGGGGAGAAAGGCAGACTGAAAGAAAAGAGCCAGCAAAGATTTAATAAAGAAAAGGGAGAGGAGAAGTTAGAAAAAGACAAAGCAGACAAAAATAATAGAAGAGAGGAATACTGAGTGGAAAAGAAACGCTATGACTAAGACTGAGAGAGAAAGGTGGGGTCTCACTAGGCTCAGTAAATCTTAGTCATTTGGTGCTTAATCCTTGTGCTGATTGTACACAGCTGAATGCATGGTGTAACCCAGACATCAATAGGCTATCTTGGGAATACACACACACACACACACACACACATATAAGGGTAGAGACTGGTTGCTGGTATTTGGGGATAAAGAGGAAGGGGCATGATGTTCTTATGAAAGGGGAGTCGGGGGCCCCACCTGGTTATCAGCTGGACTCAAGCCAGTCAAACACCGAGGGACTATCATTACCCCCTTGACACACACTCACACACACATGCACAGCACTTTGGGGTATGTGTTTAGAACATATGGGGAATAGGGACATGGCTCACACCTCTGCTCCAACTGTGATAATCCCATGGGAGCGTTCACACAGACAAACACGCACACACACACACACACACACACACACACACACACACACACACACACAAACGTGAAAAACACCAAATCCCACATTTGAAACACTTTCCCAACACTGTGTGTGTGACGTGTGTCAGTGTAAGTGTGCGTCTCCACGAATGCATGGCTGCATATGGGAGTGTGTGTGTGTGTGTGTCTGATGGGAAATGAACACATTTCCATAGTAATTACAGAGCAACTAATTTCTCCTCTCCAGTTAGAAGTGTCATGAATCATTAGCGCTGCAGTCTTTAACGTGGCACGAAACCTGACATGTCTGTGGCTTTTGTTCAACCACCTAACAGCTGTGTCTGCATTTGAAATATAATAATAATAATATAATATTTTATCTATTAACTTCAACTAAATGCAACTGGCCTGTAATTCATCTATTAAGGGCTCTGGAACTGGACCCTGGAGGACAGTGTGGAAGCCATTGTCTGATGCTGCAGATACTTTTTATTTTATCTTTATACACATTTAATGCTGGTAATTGTCATGGGGTAACCACACAGTTATATGCATTAGTCTCATTTGCAGTTATTCCACGATTCAACAATTAGGCTGCTTGTACAGCACTTTTCACACTTTTTGGCAAAAATATTCTCTTTGACTCTAAAAAGTTAGGTCTCATTGAGTAGATTTCCTGATCGATATCTAATGCTTCAGCTTTACACCAACTTCTTGTTATAGCCATTTGCTGGCTGAAGCAATATTTTAATCATGTATTTACCCCTTCTTTGTATACTCTTCAATGTTTCCAAGATACATTACAGATCACATATATGTTCATCAATAACTAATATGCATAAGCAAATGTTTTGTGGGAAATAATGCAGCACGGATTATGTTTTCAATCAACATAAGTGGAAACAAATTTCATTTAATGTATCTGCAAAAAGATTCACTGTTCCTTCGATATCCACTACTGTCATTTAAAGCGTGATTAACATTTAAATGTTTCTGTTTAGATGCTCGCAGCTCGTGGTTTAGGTTAGAATAAGATTGCAGTCTTTGTTAAATATTCAACACGTCAACCCTGACCTGATGTTGACATTAAACCAGAGCCTGATCTTTCCCTAACCTTAACCAAATGTTTTAATAGTGTGACGTGCCTCCCTCTGCCTGCTGCTGGTTTGTGGGGTTTCGACGTCCCAGTTCAGGAAACGGCGCCTCAGTCCATTTCAGTGGCTTCACAACTAATATTCCTCTCTTCATTTTCTTCCAAGACTCCAAATCCTGCTATAATTTGCATTAAGGTTTTGTGTTTTGTTTGCACTCATCACGCAGGACACTCATCCACACCGATTATCCAGAAGTACATGTTTCCAATTTATTTGAGCTTAACTTCACAATACATTTAATTTAGAGTCTTTATTCATGTGTGCCTCCTGTTTTTTTGCCATTTACTCTAGGCTCATTTGTTAGCCTTAACCTAACAGCATGCACAGCACGGTCTATGGTATCAAAGTAATGGGCTTTTTACACCAACTGTACAGGAATGTCATGCTTCCTGGATTGGGACTCAACATTGTCAGTGCTTGTAATCCAGGCAACTACACGCATGTTCACTGCAAAACAGATTTGGCAAAGCAAGTTAGTGGTGTATATGCATATTTTGCAGGAGTTATGCTTGTGGAATTTTCCATAATGTTTGTTGTGATTGTATTTATATTTACTCAAAGTAACCTTAGTTGTGCAGCTACACGAAACATGGTTATGGTCTTAGCCTTGTTGCTTGGCTAGTTATTTGCTATTGATTTGGATACCGCAGGTTTTTACATTACACTATGAGCATTCATAGACTCATGAGCTGGAGCAGACTTTATAATGAGATATAGTAGTCCTCCTGCATTGCCAGTAGCTGCTTCTTCATACTGCAGTGTGAAGCGCTATCTCTCACCGTGGGAGAAATCATTGTTCCATTTAGCTGCCATCCAATTGCACTATACGCTGCTGTTTCATGCAGTAAATACACATCCCACGTGCGCACGCACACAGAGCTGTATAGACATGCAGATTTTAAAGTGCACACACCTTCACCAATCACGCACAAAAGCACACTTTAATGGCCTGCGATATCACTATCACACCCGGGCTCTCACCATTCTCTCTGCCTCTCTCTGTTCCACTTCAGTGAGGACAACAGGCTATCCCTGTCCTCCAAAGCCACACACTCCACATTTGCATATCAATTTACTTTTTAATATAATACTCTGTCACTTGAGATCCATTTGTCGTCCTGCTAGCAAGCTTCCACCTTCACATAGCTACATCCATATATTATCGCCGCCATAGTCCCTCCCCGATTTTCCTCTTTTCCTCTCCCTTCCTGCCCTTTATCGGTCTAGGGTGTTATATTCTTTCTTAATTCTTCCTTTAAGTGAAAACATTCCCTTGTCCAATAACCCATAACCTCTTTTTCTTCCTCCTGTTTCCACCTATTTATCCTTCCCCAACAGGCCTTGTCCTCCGCTCTCATTTTTGTGTGTGCTGTTTTTTGATAGAAATAGTGGACACTAGGAGCTAGAATGAGAAAAAGAGAGAAAGAGAGAGAGAGAGGTGGAAAGGGAGATGGAAAAAGAGAGTGCTGACAGGCAAGATCGCACAATGGGGGTCCAAGCCTGCATACCAACTAACAAGCAATCAGATGGAGGGGGAGAGCTAGGGGAGAAGGAGAGGCAGCCATAGGAATAGAAACTCGAAGGTTAACATAAGGAGAGTGGACAGAAAAGGGGTGGGGCAGTGTTGTGTGCTGCAACAACAGGAGCTGAAGATAAAGAGGGAGAGAAAGAAGTCATGTTATGAGAAGAAAGTGTGCTATATTGAAATGAAGTGAGTAAGGGAAGCAACGAGGAGGAGACGATAAATCGCTACAAAAGGGACTCTGGCTACATGTGCAGGAGAGAAGACGACAGAAATGGGATGGGATGGAGACATTGAATATTGGCTGCTTGGTTCGAGGATTAAGATGAACAGTGCAACAAAGTACAACACTATCAGCACAGAGCTCCCCCTGAAGGAGATTAAGAGGAAGGATAAGAGAGTTGATGGACAGATTAAGAGCAGATGACTGTGTTGCTGCAGGACATGTCCTGAGACACAAAAGGAATGGACGAAAGCACAATATAACAGTAAACTGGAGAAGAGGCAGCCAGTAAGTGGTAATCCAAATGTAGCATGAATGTGAGGAAGGAGTTTAAAATAAATTTTAAATGAACTTGTGACTTAGACCCAATCAGGGAAGCTGGATTCTATCTAGTGTGCAGTCTATCACAAGGCTAACACAAGATACAAATACACTCACTACAGTTTGGAGTAGTCTGTCCGCTTGACACTGGGAGGAAACCAGAGGACATGGAGGTCAACTCGTATGGGTAACGGGTAAAAACTGGCTGTCGGACCGTGTTTTTTGTCAGGCGATAGCTCCAGCCATAAATGTGGTGCAAACATTATAGCCAGGCCTTTCAAAATAGTGGCTTCAGAGTGAACATAGCCACTGAGACGTCATCATTACCTGAACATTTGAATTTGAGGGAGACACATTATAACTCAACATATCTTCCCTCAGGCTGTCAGGATGTGACCTCGTCTGGCACATTCTTCTCTGTGAGTCCTTCGCATTGTCCTGCACATTTGCGTGTGTACACCATGCCATTGTATAGTTTGCTTTACATCTGTGACATTTTAGATTTTCATAAACTGACCAATGTAATATTTATATCTTTATTGTTAATATTTATTTTTCTTATTCTAATTTTTGGAACGCTAGTCTTTTTTCAGCACAGCCCCCTTGCATTTTACTGCACACATTGTGTGAGCATGTGGCAAATAAAACCTTTGACTCTTGAGGCCTAACAATAGTGGCTATCCAGGTCTCTGGTGACAAGTCAAAATGCAGGTGGCCCATGTCGTGCATGAAAACATGTTGTGAATCAGCCTGACTGTATAATCTTCTTAAAGGTTTACAAAATGTGCCGCAAAGCAGGACACCTCCTTTTGCCGATATTCTCACTATTATGCCAAGTCTTCATTTATTGGTCTATTAGCCTCGAGCTCTTTTGCTGCTTCCATTTGCCACTCGGTCTAACTCCAGGCTATAAAGAGAGAGAGACAACATTTACTGCACTGAGTTGCACCGATTTGTACTTTCTCTGATAATTAACACCAGCACCCAGTGATTCTGCTGTCATTGTAGTTTGCTGGGGCTGCTAAAGCTTGACAGTGCAGTGTGGAATTAAGAAAATGACCGCTGTCAGATATAGGTGGAATCATTACATCAAATGCTGCTGTATTCTCTGATATAATGTATTTAAAGGCTTAACAGCCCGCAGTTCCTAAACGTTCTCTTATAAAACATGTCTGCTGAGCCACTTGAGTCTCCGTCTGAATCAGAGAGGCAAATGGGGAAGAGAAGAAAAACATGAAGGGTGTGAAGCAGGGAAATTGAGGGAGTGCAGATGACTAAAGCAAAAATGAAAAGACGTGGGGAAGGAGTGGGAAATGGGAAAATAGAGAGATCATATAGTGACAGAAAAGAGGAGATCAAACAAAGGGAAACTTTGGCAGGACAGAATAAAAAGCTTGATTATGCACTAAAGGCAGAGAAAGGCTGAAGAGAAGACACTGGCGTAAACATGGATGTAACCTTGAAACAAAGTGGCACAAAAGACAAACAAAGTCGTGTGTGGACGGCGATGACGCAGGGACAGAAGGAGAGCTAAGAGAGATAGAGGCTGTACGTCAAGTGAATAACCTTGGACTTATGTTAACCTGAGACATGAAGAGAGCTAATAAAGGGTGTGTAGTTCTGAGCCGTGTGGTATTTGTTTTATATGACTGGCCACCTTTTATAGGATTAGAGGCTGACTGCTGACTGGAACACGGGAGTAGAAATTGATACACTCCGAGACAAGGAAGCTCCTCTCCTCTCCTCTCCTCTCCTCTCCTCTCCTCTCTTCTCTCTTCTCTCTCTCCTCTCTCTCCACATTATTTTCCCACTGCTTATCAGAATGACTAGAAAGAATGAAATCAGTAAATCATTCGTCACCCCTCTGGCATCACACAACGAAATGACACATCTATCCTCCTTTCTCCACCACACCCCTCCTAGCCCATCTCTCACACACACACACACACACACACACACACCCACCCTGCTGTGTGTATCTGCTCTCATCATTACTCATGATAATGGTGATTCCATTTAATATCAAGCTATTAAATAAAAAATAATTACTGGGAATGAAATCAATGGATGAAATTCGCTCTCATTATTTCACAGCAAAATTCAGCCTCGTTCACCAACCTGAAAAACAAAACGCTGGGGTGCTAATAAAGTATGAGGCCCATAAAAGCTGATTGTGGGTAATTAAGAGTCAAAACAGCATGGCAAAAAAAAATACAAAATACTGTCTGGGTGATGTAAGAGAGAGTGTTCAGGAAAACAAGTCAGTAAGATTTCTTCTTCTGTCCCTCTCTCTCTCTCTCTCTCTCCCTCCCTCCATCTTGGCCGTATCTGGCACTGGCTCAGCACTCTCTGACCATACTGTAAAAAGATTTACTCAGCTCGGGCTAATTATTAGGAAGGGGAAATGATTAGCTAAAGAGTTATGACTAATAAATCTGTCTATGTTTCATTAACACCCTGTTTGGAAACATTTCATTTAGCTCTTGCTCATTAAAAAGAGAGGTAATGGAAAGGAAAGGAAAGAGGTGGGGCAGAAGCAGTGAGGTTTGGAGCTGGGCTATGGTAATAGGTGTAATGTAGCAGAATTCTTTAACAACCTGGTGAAAAGGTCAA
Organism: Gadopsis marmoratus; assembly: GCA_036023855.1. Classification (NCBI taxonomy): domain Eukaryota; kingdom Metazoa; phylum Chordata; class Actinopteri; order Centrarchiformes; family Percichthyidae; genus Gadopsis; species Gadopsis marmoratus. The sequence continues at coordinate 22,015 of JAVQJF010126903.1, read as the reverse complement.
ATGAGAGTGGATGGAGAGAGAGAGAGAAGAAGCAGAGGAGCGTGTCATCTGTATCATCAAGTGAAGTGTATCTTTATATTTGCTAACAGATCAGTGTGAAACTAATTCCACTAATGACGTTACTGCACTGACACAACTTGATTAGGTCATGATCATAATATTTGCGCTTGTGTGTGTGTGTGTGTGTATCCGACAAATGTATTTGAATGCGCCATGAACTTTAAAACCCCCGAACCAAAAACAGTTTTGATTTTGTCTGATGTTTATAGGTCATTTGATCAATCCCACCGCAACATCTGCTCATTTGCATAAAGCCTGTGTGTGAAATAGTTTTGCACCTGCGGCAACTAGCTGCTATTATTGCACTGTTTGTAAGCTACTTTCTAGGCATTCTGCAGATGCAGCTGTGTTCGGCTGCACCCTACAGCTTAGCCGCATTAATTGATAGCACCAGCATACAGCACAACACGTAGAAATCTGTCTAATGACATTACCCACGCGCACATCGTCGTCATCGCAAGCATGCATGCATGCACGCACACACACACACACACACACACACACACACACACACACACCTTCCTTAGGCCGACGTATTTTGTTTCAGACAGGTATCCACAGAATCTCCTGGCTGGCAAATTGTTATTAGTGCTATGATCAAGCAAACAGACCAACACCACGGGGAAGGGACTGCATTGGCTGATTCTTTCCTCGACCTCTAGTACCATTTAAACATGGGTCTGTTATTCGTGCCTTTGTCCCTGTTTTTAGTTTTGTTGTTTTGTGGCTCTATAGCACGCATTTGAATGCTTTTTTTTGTTATTTTTTATTCTTTCCCACATCATCCTCACAAATTTTCTTACTTTTACTCTTTGGTGTTTTTAATTTCTCATCTCCTTTTTAACCCAAATAAACACACACACACACACACACACACACACACACACACAGAATTTTCTGAGCTGTTTTGCACTCAATTAGTGTTCTTCAGATTCTGACTTGCCTCTTTCTCTCGCTGCCTCTTAACTCCGCTCTTTCCTCTCTCAATGGCATGTTTTCATCAGCGCATGCTTCCCCCCCATCCTTCCTCTCCTCTTTTGTGTCATTAAGTTTTTAAGAATAACCCTGGGCTGCACAACAGATGCTGCGGAGGTAAAAGAGCTTACGTGCACAAACATGCACATCAACAGGACGTGCTATTGTGTTAAAAAGGGTAGAGCTGTTACCGCTCTCTATTAGTGAGACTGAGAAGTCTTCCTGCTCGAATCAGCCACGTTATAATGACATCTCACTATCCATCATGGCTCTCTCTCTCGGCCTTTCACTCTTTATTATTCAAAACTCTCCACAGAAAAGGTTGTTTTTCTCCCTATGAAAACTAGGTTTGTAGGAACTGCCTAGCAAATGTTTCTTCTCTTATTTTCAGCGTGGGCAAAAGCTGAACCAAACTACAAGATTTCTATTTGATCTTATTTTGTAGTAAGTATCCACTTAATCACTTAATATTATTTTAAGATTTTCCGGCACTTTCTTGAACAGATTGTGGCCCTCGACTCCCCGCTGAATGTCTCCAGTTTTGACAACAGATGTACTCCATGAAGGCAGACTTTGAGACGCTTAGCAGATGAGACCGCTTTTAAAAAACCAAAAAAACCAAAGAGGAATCACATAGATGGAACAACTTCATGTTGACTTCTCACCAAAAACTCCCACATTATAATCATGAGCAGAGAAAAAACACATGGGTATCTGGCGCATAACCAAAGCCTGCAGCTATTGCAGAAAAGAAGACGGTTGTACGGCTGGAGAATCGTTAGACAAAACAGAGGCGCACACATGTATCCACAGATGCTGGGAGGCAGGAGCTGTAACATGTTTAACAAGGAGTGAGAGAACGTGAGGACCGAAGGGGAGAACGCTTTTTGAGTGAAAGGCCATCTGCTGAATCCGTGGCTATGCCAGTCGCTTGCTAGCTTTCCATCGCTCGCACCTGCCAGCCTGCCAAAGCACCCTCAGGAGGACAAAAGCACCAACTTCACGCACAAACACACACCCACACACATACTTGCAGAGCAATAATGGCACGCACACAGCAATAACTGGTGTGATTTGTCAGCGCCGTGCTGCGTCTGAGGAGCTTTCGACACTTTTTCATGTTTTCCCTCCTGCGGTAACAATAGCATAACAGCACTTTATTAAACGGGAACAGGACAGAACAGAATGACCTGCAAATCAGCCCGTTTATGAGGCATGGCTGTACAGTACTCTGCCAGCAAAGGCTGCAGGGAGTGCGTATGTGCCTATGCGGGTATTTGTGTGCGTGAGAAGGACAGAGAAACTGTATGGGCATGCATTGTTATTTTATAATGTAAAACAAGAACAAAAATCTCTCCAGCACTTCTCTCGAGTCTAGTGATTATTGGGGAAATGATTTAAACAGCTGGCATTTAGAGAGAAAAGGGGTCTTACAAAACGTCTGGTGGGAAATCATTTCAACCCTGGCTGACTCTCAGCGTCAATTCCAAATTCCAATTTAATCGCTGTCCACGTCGAACTGGTCACAGGAAATGCATCAGATTTGCGGTACATTACGGACGGGTTTCATCCACATGTAAATTTCAAGGATGGAACAGGAAATGAAAGCCAGAGAGCCAAAGATGGGCAAAATGGAGAGAAAAGCAGGATCAGAGAGCGCTGAACAGAGTGAGATGAGAGTAGGGTGTGAAAGAGAAATGAACTGATTGACAGATAAGATGGAAGGTTTAGCAGACGAAAACAGGGAGGTGTGGACAACAAGAGGAGAGAGAGACCAAAATCTTATTTTTAAATGTCTCCCAAAGTCTGAAGTATGACACTCGTATTGCATCGAACAGTGCAATCGCCCACCCATCATCTCTCCTACCCTTCCTCCTCCTCCTCCTCGCTCAAACAGACTTGTAATCTGCCTTTTCATCTTTCACTTCTTGCACCTCTCCCTTCTCCCCGTTGTGCCGCTGGCTCTCCTCCTCCCACCATCAGTCTCCTTTTCTCTCCATCGCTCTCAAGCCTCCTCCTCTTTCCCTCTATCTTTCAGACCATCTCAAAATGTAGCTCTCTAGTGGTGCAAACATATTTCAGATGTACCCGTTCCCATTGCCCATCAAATCCATTCTCATTTTACCCTCCACTTGTGTCTCTCCTTTACCTTACTTCAGTCCATCTTTCTCCCCTGTATACTTTCTCTCTCTCCTGCTCTTGTCTCTCCAGTGATGTAGCTTTGATCCTCGCCTCATTCCCCAGTTACAAACACGGTGCACGCTCCACCTGTATGCACACGCACACACACACACACACATTTTGACAGATGTTGTTTAATAGAAAGCTGCAATCAACAATACTTCCTCCCAAGCGTCCCCACCTCTATATGCTGGAAAGATCGACAGATGAAGACAAAGAGGAAGAGAGAGAGAGACCTGAAACTGATGGCAGTGCATCGACCCTTCTGTAAAACCTAGTTAACACCTCCCCGGCCTGTGAAACCTGATTAGTTGAGTGTTGCCGTCATCTTATGTGTTCATAGCGCACTATGTTTAACAGGTTGTTTTGCTTCTTACAGACACAACCTCATAATTCCCCTCTGATTCAAAAAAGGTTGATGTGTTCCCATTCACGTGCCGTGCGTGTGTGCGTGTGTGTGTGTGTGTGTGTGTGTGTGTGCGCGCGCGTGCGTGTGCGTGTGCGTGTGCGTGTGTGTGTGTGTGTGTCACAGGACGGTTTCCACTGATTATATCCCTTGTAGTCAATAGTGAATAGAGCACTCAGCCTGATAAGCAATCACCCGAATCAATACTAATGTTTTTAGTGTGTGTACATTAGTGTGTGCGTGTGTGTATAGTTCTTAACATGCGGCTAATTTAGTCGGAGCTCATAGAGGATAGACATTCACTTACAGGCACGGTAAATCACAGATGCCTGTCGGCCCTTTTTCTCCTCTCCTCTCCTCTCCTCTCCTCTCCTCTCCTCTCCTCTCCTCTCCTCTGCTCTGCTGCTGTTGTCCCTTACTTCTTCCATCCAAAGAGCCCTCTCCTAACTCTGATCCTTTAATCTTCTCGCCTCTCAACAATTGGCATTCTTTTATTTTCCTTTGGCCTTCTTTGAGATGGAGCGTTAACAGCAGCCTAACCTTCAAAGAGAGTCCATGCTCTCCACATGCAGAATAACACAGTGTTTAGTTTTGGCAGCAGTATAGATGCCAAAAGTTGGAGGCCCTGCTTTGGCACTCCCACATGTAAGGGTGCATGAGGCCGACTCAAAATAAACTGCTTTACCCATGTTCGTTGTAACACAATATGTCAGCCAGTGCAAAGCTGTGGCTCTTCTTTGTGTTTTTAAGAGGTTTTGGACATTAAGGTCTAAAGAACAGAGGAATAAGATCCGAATATTACCAGACTTATTCGCCTGCATTTCATGTGTGATATTCATAATTCACAAACAATCTTGTTTAGGCTTGTCATTTGCTTTTTTGGAAATTTCCCGGCACTCCCCGGCCGCCTGCTACATGTTTGGTACATAAACCTACACTACACTCTACCTCCGCCCAATGCTCTCCGCCCCATCTTGTGGCACGTACAGCTCATACTGATCATGCGTAGAATAACTTAGCGTCTCTTTTTTGACCCTACCTTCCGCTGACAACGAAGCAAGTCACCAGGAAGATGAGGAGAACGATTCCCCCAGCGATGGACACAGCCAGAATAGTGGACTGGTTAGGGTCCCCAATAGCAAAAACATCTATACAGGAGACAAAGGGAACACAGCGGATTAATAAAAGAGAGCATAAAGGTGGATGGAAAGAAGCTGAAAATGATTTCTGCAGGAGCAAAGATGAAGGGAGGCTGGGAGTTGAAAAGACAGCAGGCTGAGTGTGTTGTGGGGAAAGACGGAGAGAGAATTAAATATGATAGCAATAGAAAAGGAGATAAAAGACAGAGGTTGAAGGAGTGGGAAAATGAGAGAGTGGCAAACGAGTAAAAGAGAGGGAGGGAGGTGGATGGAATAGTAAGTAAGGCCCTTGATGAAAAGCGCTCTCCCTCTCTGCATCGCGCATGAGAGCGGACGTGAAAGCCATTCTCATTCGGCCACACTGTCCAAATGGATATGTTAACAGTGCACATAACAAGGCTACCGCCGAGAACTTTCTGCAAAGATACATCGATTTTTATGCCACACCAATCGAGCCATTACTCAAAACAAATACCCCATTTATCTGGCTTTGCGAAGCATGAGTAGACAAGTGTGTCTGTCTCTGTGTGTGTGTGTGTGTGTGTGTGTGTGTGTGTGTGTGTGTGCGTGTGCCCCTAGGCAGGCACAGATAAGCACTGATCTCCTATTACATTTACTGGCGCACACATGCACACCCTTCTTTAACAATCAATGGAACTGCTGTAATTGGATAACATGACGTGCTTGCTATGGGTTCAGCTGGATCCATCTGGCAGATTCTGCATTTTACAGCACTGAACTTGAATATGAACCTGCTCTATGAAGGCTCAGTAACTGCTCTAAACACATCCCATCCTGGGTCCTGAGCTCAGGAGCAGGCATAATCTGTTCTGACATTCCTGCATAATAGGAATAGAAACCCAGATTTTATCGATTATTGAATGATTAGTAGGCTAATGTGTGCCTGTTGAATGCTACACAGACAGTCTATAGTGCAGTGCTATACATTAACTGATTTATCGCCCTCTGCCTGCCTGTCTGAGAATCAATGTTCACATTGAAGAGCACATTATGGGGCTTCTACAGCAGAAACCTCTAGAGCACATTATGAAGCAATAATGACAGTGGATGACAGCAAACAAAGGAGGAAAGGACGAGTGACAGAGAGCTTGAAGATGTCATGACAGAGATAAAGCAGAGTATATGTCCAGAGCTGCTTGTGAGGCCTGGACCCATTGGTCTGGATCGAACCCCGAATAGATTTCTCTTTTGTGTCTCCTCCTCTTCTTTCCCAAAGTCTAAGTATGGAATACATTCTAAATGTAAGCGGTCAGAAGAGGAAAACAGATCCTCCTCTACACAGATTACTGGTGTTATAGTGGGGAGAATAAAGCCAGCCATCCAGGCAGTAAGATGTCCAGTCAAGTTTAAATGAATTCACCGGATGCCGACAAAATACCAGAGGATGCGCTGTGTTTTCATTCTACGTCTTTTGAGTTCGTGGTTGTCGTCATGATTTCTGCCAAACTACTTCTACCCTTTAGATTTTGCTCCAGCCTTTTGGTGTGAATCAAAACCTCATAATCCAGCAATGCGAATTTGCCGATTCTTTTTCCTTCATTGTGAAGCTGGGTTGTCTCCTTTAACCAGATATGTGTTCTAGGATACTTTCAAGCCACTGGTTCAGATATGTAGATGACAACCTATGAGGCTACCAGGGTTTTCTGACAACAGAGGTGAAGAAGCCATTCAGGTGAAAAGTGAGCTATTTCATAAGCATTCGGTGGATTGATTTCAACTGCAGGGGGGATGAATCAGACTCTTACCACACTATGGTATAATATGCCAGTACTCTTTGCTCTGCATGTAATCTTTGTGCTTCTTGTTCACCTGCACCATTCTCCTCTACTTTGGATTTATTGTGTTAACACTGTGGATTTAAAAAAAAAAGGAACTGGCAAGAAACTATTTTCAGTGCAGCGACTGCCTGCTTTTCCAGTTCTCATTTGAAAACCGCAGGGACATTTTACAAAGAACTATATGAAAAACCTGCAATCCAATTACAATGAATGAAAAGAAAGAATAAAGGAAAACTGAAATTGCTCATTCATTAAGAGTAGACAAATATTAATTGTTCATCCCTTTACCTTCATGGCTGGTTTCCAATTCGATCTCTCCACCGTAGCTCCCGTAGCCCCCGTCAGTTCGAGCCCTGACTCTGAACACATAGGTGGTCCCTGGCTTCAGCCCATCCACTGTCATCATGTTGGAGCGAGTCTTCAAAACGGTGTAGTTCTGCTCCCGCTGATTCTAAAGTGGAAGGAAGAGCAAGAGGAGAGGATTTAATACTCAGTTCAGTGTATACGTTTAAGTGTCAGAGAAATAAAGTGATTGCGGATAAAAAGGGGCTGAAATTATAGATATACTCTAAAGGGTTATATAAAGAGCAATGGACTGTGGCATCAAGAGAGAAACCAGGAAAGTCTGAAAATAATAGAAAAATCAAAGAGTTTAATTTAAATGTCTCCAGGGGCCACATACACCTCACTAAGTTTTCATTTGTTCATCACTGGACCGTTTGTCTGCATTTACATATGAGCATCTGTCAAGTCCCAAATCTTAGCCTCTTTACACTTGGGAATATGCCTTGTAGGTGTGTGTGTGTGTGTGTGTGTGTGTCTGTGTGTGCACAAATATGTGTGTAAGAAGATGAATAAGGAATAAGTGTGTCTGTCAGTAAGCTGATTCCCTGCAGAGTGGCTGATTACCTAATGGAAGACACTCCACAACACGGATTAACACTATTTTACTGCTAATGCCTGCCAACACACACACACACACACACACACACAGGCTTAATTTCATCACCTTGGCCGTGTTTTACAAGGATTGTTCGACAGATGTGTGGTTAATTGGCTTGGTGTGAGCAGTAGGGGAGACGTGAGGGCTGTGGCGATGGAGAGATTGCAAGAAAGAGAGAGAGATGTTTGTGATGTAAACATGTCATTAATGACCAGCCTTAAGGCTAAACCCATATACTACGAGCCTAGACAACATGTAGATTAAGGAGGGGGAAGAAACATGTTGCGTTACACAGGTTAAAGGGTTACTCCAGAAATTTTGCATTGCACTTAAAGGAATAGTGTGAAAGGTTTTGGAAATATGCACATTCCCTTTCTTGGTGAGAGTATCGATCGTCTCATCTAGCCCCCCCGTAAGAAAGCAAACACCTTCCAAAATGTCAAAGTGTTCCAGGTTGTAGCATGTAAACTGATCTTCATGTGTAAAATCGGTCGAGTGCCCATTTAAAAATGAGCATGTGTACCTCGCTCACCTTCTCATAGTAGATGACCTCATACTCCACTATCGCGCCGTTGGGTCTCTCTGGGCCCTGCCAGGCCAAGGTCACACTGTCCTTGCTCCGCCTCTCCTTCAGCACGACGCTCACTGTAGGAAAACAAAGAACAGGAGGGGAAAGCATGAACAACAAAGAGAGAGCAAAGTTCAGTGAGATGGGGAAAGAAAAAAAAAGCATGAAAAGAGCCTGAGAGAGCAGGCTGCGGGGGCGAGGAGAGCGATTTCAGATGGATACATACTGTGCTATAATGAGAAGACCCATATTTTGAGTGTGTGACAAGTAATTTTTCTAATCAGAGAGCATACAAGGTGTTTTATACATGTGTGATCACAGCATTCTACAGTGTGTGTATGGCGTGTGATCTACTTGTGTTATTAACGTGCGAATAACCAGCCTTCCCACATTGGGGCACATGCTCGTGTTGGTTGAAAGTGTGTGTTTGCTTGTGTGTGTGTGTGACATAGTGTAGTCGAGCGTAGCACGTGTAGGGATGTTAATGAGGTTAACAACCTCCTACACCCTTTGGACCTTCCCCCCCGCCTGTTATTACATACACACATCCGTAGCATGAGGCCTATTAGTCATCACCACCCTGTCATACGCGCTTCTCTGTGTGATTTCGTGGAGAGTGATGCAGCAGAGCAGTGATTTTATCAGTTGTCTTATCATATCCTGATACTTTCTGTTTGCACACGGCAATCAGAGGACAATTTTTCAAAAATGCTCAATTCACTATCCCACAAATTCCTAGTTCAGGCTGATGAATATATTCTTTCCGCGGAGGATATTATTTTGTTATCAGCCCATAAAAGTGGATCAGTGATATTCTGCAGAATCCCTCGTCATCTTCTCCCGTTTTTACTGAAATTTAAATCCTAAAACACGCTGCCATGCATACCAATTATACTGTGAAAGACCCTTATGACATTCATAGTTTAATTAGGGGATTTAGATGTTTTGCATGTGTGCTCTCACCTGTCTGTGATGTTGTGACATTGATGACTGCAGTTCCTCTGGGTGTGGGACTTAAGTCCGACACTCCGTTCTGGCTCTCAACAGTGAAGCTGTAGTTGGAGTCCGGTTGCAGGTCGGTGACCAGCACAGTGGCTGATGAGAGACCGAACTGTCTAGGAACAAAATGGATGCTGCTACCGCACGGTGTGCACTTCTTGCCATCACCGGAGCACTTCCTGCAGTGGAGACTGTAGGTGATGTCTCCTCGGCCTCCTGTGTCTCTCGGTGGCGACCATTCCAAGGTGACGCAGGTCTCGTTCACCGTGGAGATGGGGTTCTCTGGAGCAGATGGGGGACCTGATGGAAGATTAAGGCATAGATTTATTTCTGTGAATTGTACGTGAATTACTGGGAGTGAAAGTGAGATGTTTGAAGGTGTTTCCTTTAAGGCCTAATAAACATGTTCAAAAGTTGTTGTGTTAGTAGCGGCTAATGTAGCCTCGAGCTGTTAGCCTCAAGCACAGATGAGGAGAGGGCTACAGAGCTCTGGTAAACTCCACACTACCAGATTTTAGTCATTGTCAAACATTTAGTTTTCAGCCCCAACTAACGCTGACCTTGACTTGAACCATCACTTGAGGCAATTTTTCAGATTTCATGCAGCCTCTTGCCTTGTGTGGCTACTTTTGTGGCTACCTCTGGAGTCACAAAGGGCTTTATACAACAGTCCTTATAACCTCTAAATAGACTTTGATGTGTAAAATTGGTGGAATTCCCCTTAATACATTTCCTTCCTCAATAGGAATATGCGGTGCGTCTTTTTGGAGGAATTAGAAACATACATTGTTAACATTGATGTTTACTTGCTACCAATCTTCTTCTTCCTTGCCTTTGTTAGCACTTTGCTAAATATCTTGACTCGTTAATGCCACCAACTGTTGATCAGTGGAATAGTGTGAAACCATCGGCAGGACCTTGTGCACACGCGAGATTTTTACAAAACGGGGACCCACTCTTAAACACTACTAGTGTTAAGAACTCCAGGGTACCATTAATGATGTAGGACAAAACATATACAGTATATTCATTTGTAAAGTAATAATACAATATATTGCACACTGTACCCACAAAAACCATGCTATCCCAGCATGCACTGGGTGAGCTGCATGGTCCACTCCAGTCAAGTCACAGTCTATCCACTGCTGAGCTACCGTACCTCCCCTTACGTGCATCGTCTTCATGTGTTACCAAATGTATTGCAGGTTCTATTAAGAGCAGAATTCACATTGATTAAATTAAAAATGAATTAACTGACCAGAGGTGGGGACACTTAGCGCTCGATTAATGAATAGATTAATGAAGGTTAAATCCATCTTTAAGAGAAGACACATGCTGTTAAACAGTTGATGCTCGACTGCAGGGAGGGTTTTTTTTACCATACAAAGTTAACTGATGCTCTTTGGGGCTGCACTGCGGACAATAAACCGTGAGTGGACAATGATCTATAGAAAGTGCCCGGGGTAATTTCATGAGTCAGGTACATTTTATGATTTGGATCTGTTAATATTACTCTGATATTCAGCTGAAATGATTAATGTATCACAGAGTTATAGCTCAAAAACAGTGTCAGCAATCATTCTCCAGGAAGCAGAGACACACAAATGCTCTTTATGTGTTCATGTTGATACATAAATCAAAATGTCTAAAGTTAATATATGTGAATACTATTTTAAATGGTTTTGCTGCAACTGAAGCAGCATACTGAGTTTTTAGGCCTACAAGAAGCATTTTGCCTTTAAATAAAAGATCAAATCCTACTTTGTCTCTTTTATACAGGTACTTTCTGAGCCACTTATGCCAAATGTGAACTCATATATGTGATATTTTATTGTGCGTACTCACAGTGAAAGATGCCTGACAATATGAAATTTGACACTACCTGTTCACTAGCATGCATGTGTGTAATCATGGCTCAAGGAGCAGCCAAGGAGCAAACACAAGCTAAGGCATAACAGAACTAAAAATTTGTGCATTATAACAAATTTGAGTTTAAATTCTGTTTAGGGCCACAAAAATATAAATGTCACCCAGTGGATACCTAACATGGATTGCGTTTATACAACCAGCGTTTATCAAACCAGTGGAGCTACCGGAGAAAAGATGAAATACAATCCAAGTCCAGTTTGAGTTTCAGATCCACGGTTTTGAAGGCCTATTGGACTCCAAAACATGGCACAGCAGTTTATAATACAGGGAAGATGGTTTTTACATTGCCTGAAAGTTATCACTACAGCATTTTATCTTTCACTGCAACGACCGTGAGGTAGAAATGTAGCCTTCACATTACAAAGTAATCTACTAGGAATGTAAACTTGCTGAATGTTCATTGCATTGCTTTGCAGCAAAAGCTGAGCCAGGTTCAACATTTTTGACAGACAACCATTTGCAACCTCGCTGTGTCAACGTAGTGGTCCCATTCAAATGAAGGACGGGGCTGCATTGTTTCACACAGTGATATTGTCAGTATGCACTGCGTTATTCTGAAGCAAATACATGCAGTGATGGGATTCTAACTCTCTTCTAAATCTACATTTTGGGCACATTGGCAGATCAGTTTTAAATATTGTCAGGAGGGACCATTTGAGCGAACCACAAACCTCCAACACATCATCAAGGCATGCCATTCCTTTTGTATGGGAACCACTGATTATGGTTGCTCACAGCATGGTGCAGGTATCTCAACCGTATGGAAATTTGAAAATAGATGCTCATTCAGCTTGACATCTCATCAGGTCCTGGCTCAGCAGTGAGCCTCAGGGGGCCGCCAGCAAAGCCTTGGACTTTCCTGATTAGCCTTCCCAGTAGCGAGCCTCTCTGAAGGGCAGGAGGGATGAGGGAAAGCTGGACATGGGGGATGGTGGCCGTGCTGAGATAATTTAGGCTGTCATAAATCTCCTGAAAGGGTGTGCTGACTGATCCTGCTAATTCTGTCTTTTTCTTTTCTCCATCCCCCCACTTCCCTAGGCCACACTTAACTGTCCATCATCATCGTTTCTACTGATCGGCCTTTTATGACATTGAAATTATATGCCTCTGATAGTCCCCTATTTCCCCTCGCTGTTCTATTCTTTGCCTGTGTCTTAAGTGTCATTCTCCATGTCTCTAAATGACTAATTCTTTCACCTTTTCTCCTTATTTTTCTACTCTTCGCCCTCTCCATCCTCCTCAGTGCTCTTCACCAGCATGTGTGTGCGTGTCTGTGTGTGTGTGTGCGCGGGTGCCCATACATATTTGAACGAACCGTTACTCATTTCCAGCTGATAACACCAACCGCTACACATCTCACCTGCTACAACGATTAATGAGTGTAATCTACCGTAACCTGATAATGGGTTTGGGTATGTGTGTGTGTGTGTGTGTGTGTATGTCCATATTTCTCTAGTTCAGTCTATCTCTCCTGCCATGTCAGTGTCCTTTCCCACCCCCACATCCCTCCGTCTATCTCAATCCATCTCTTTCTGCCCCCCTTTTTCCCCTCAATCTTCCCACCTCATTCTTTCTATTCTCCTCCATCTCTGTTCATGAGGATGTGGTCTGATCCCCCTGGCTATCTGTATGTGTGTGTGTGTGTGTGTGTGTGTGTGTGTGTGTGTGTGAGGGCGATAAAGAGGGAGAAGCAGACAAAGAATAAGAAACATCATCAAATTTCTACCAGAGTCTTACCCATATCTGTGTTCTCATCTGAGCTATCTGTGGACCACAACCACACAGCTGACAGACATGGATGTGTGTGTGTGTTTTATGTATGTACCTCTAGTTTTGTGTAAACCAATAGCAGCTGAGAAAGAGGAAGATGCATGGAGGGCTTATAGATAGTAACTGCCCTGCAATGAAACTAATTAAATGAAATGTAATCCAGTCATTGTTTCTTAATGTTACTTTATGACATGAAAATGTAAACAGCCAAATGCAAATATCTGACTACACTGATCGCACTGAATACCCAATATGGCATGAAATTTGCGTCTAACTGTATGACTGTGTTTAGCAAACACGTGCAAATCTCATTAGCTACAGTGTTTGCAAAACTCACGTGTGCAGGCCATGGCGCGTGGGTCGGCCTCACCGCGGTAGAAGCCTTTCTCACAAATGCACTCGACGGCTTGTTCCTGCGGGGACGAGCTGTGAGGAGGACATTTGGTGCAGTAGGCATCTGTGGCTGAAGCTTTGTAGGTACCAGGTCTGCACGCTGGAGTGAGGAGACAGATAAACGCAGGGTTAGAGGCTGTGCCAGTTCAACCACAACACGATATAGATTGCACCCAACGAATATTAACTGTAAAGACAAGAGTTGACATTTTAAAGTTCAAATTTTGACACTTTAGGATTATTTCCCTTATTCATGCACTGTGGAAGTGTGTGACGTTGTGCCACTAAATCTGTACTCGCTAGAAATGCTTTTACAGGGATAACTCCAGTTTATTACAACTTGGGTTGCATTTTTGGTGAATCGATTCTGTCAGTTACCATAACATTACACTCTCCAAAGTAATTGCTGAGCTCAGGGAGTGAGGGATTGCAATGAGGGACTTTTACAGACCTTGCATTCACCTTCAGTTCTACCTCAGTACAAAGTGGTTTGAATAATCTAGCTAAATTGCTGTGTCTGATTGTCTGACAGCTGATGTTTCTTGCCCTTTGTTGTAGCGATTGTCGCTACAACAAAGTTCCCAGATCTAAACTCAGTGAGGCCAATGTTATCATAATCGACAGAAATGAAGGCCAAAACTACAAGAATAAAACCAAGGTTGTACAGTAACAAACCAGATTTATCCTTTAGTCCAGTGTGAAAATAAAAGAGAGAGTAAGAGAGAGTTTAAAGGAGGGCAGATACTCAAAAAGGTAGAAAATGTTCAAATAACACAAAACGACACGGCGAGTTATACTATAACAGCGGTACTACGGATACTGATGGGTCATAAGATGTGCAGCACCCGTGGCAAAGAACAAGAAAACAAAGTTCGATGTAATATGTTGTGACATTTGGTCTACATGAGATAGTTTTACATCAGGCTGAAGGCCTGTATAACCACAGAGCCGTACAGTACAATAACACTGTGCAACACAAGATCAACTGTCATTCCTGTTATATAAGCTTTAGATCTTCAGGCAACCGGGGGAAAAAAATACACAGCTGCAGTCGCAGCAATAATCACAATAACATAATATGACTATTGCTACGGCTGTTACAGTGGCTGCATATTAGTCATTATGTGGAGTCATAAAACTGGGGAGGGCAAACCGCGCTACCGCTCAACAGGAGCAGCCTACTGAAATAGATTGGGGACTTGATTGATTTCCCTTTTGCATCCTAGGCAGTAAAATGGAATTCCTGACTTTCCCTTTGGTAATTTGAATATAGAATACGCATGTATTTATTTATACATTCATAGGCCTGGTATTCCCATCCTAGCAAAGCCTTTTCTGCCACGGTGGTAAATGCTATTACGGTGTACAAAACCCCATGTAAGGAAAATGAGGGCGTCTCAAATGCAATTCGATAAATGCCCCGTGTGAACGCATATGTGTATGTGTGAATAGGTTGGATCAATGATGCGATAGAATCCGCCAGGTGCTGATTGCATGTTCGTGTGCTGAGCGCCTGTGTGCGAGAAGGTGTTAAGTATGTGGCGTGCGTGTGTGTGTGAGCGTGTGTGTTTACTTGCTGATTGCTTGTGCTGGTGGTGAAGGTCACGGATTTAATCAAGCTACACGTCTCTCGTCCCAGAAAGGCTGTAAATTATCACTCTACCACACAAACACGTTCACGGGCACACAGGTGTGTTCAACGCCGTGGTTGACCTGCGCATAGAGGGATGGAAAAGTGGCCTAAAAGTAGTGTGATTTCTCTCTGTGGAGGTAAGTTCTTCCACCTGGGCGCTGTGCACCCTCGCACACAGACAGTATTTTTAGGCAAATCATTCATCATAGGGGAGCAAAGTCCACTAGCACAATCCCCAAAAGACCTGAGAGAACATGGAAAAGGGATGTGTGAGAATGCGTGTGTGTGTGTGTGTAAGAAAGAAAGAAAGAAAGAAAGAAAGGGAGTGATAATTTCTGCTCTCTTTCCTCCTTCCTGTCAGCTTCCAAGGTAATGGGTGCCTGTGTGCTGTGCTAGTGAGTGTGAGTGTGAGTGTGAGTGTGAGTGTGAGTGTGTGTGTGTGTGTGTGTGTGTGTGTGTGTTCCTGTTGGCTGGGCTGTAGGAGCAGGGTGGAAAAGCAGCTTTTCTCTGGGGACGTTTCATCCGGTGAGTCCTGGCTCCGGGCGCTGGCCAGCCACACCGCAGGCACAAAAGGACCCTGGCTCTAGAGGACAGACAGGGCGCCCACTGCCAGGCCTGGCGTCCGAACAACTGCCTGATCTAAAACTTTCTGCAAGAATGGCGGCTTGGCTGCTCTGCGTGAAGCTTCCTTCTCCTGATCTGCTGTTTTCTACTCTGCTTTTCCACCTTGTTCTCACTCCAGTTTTTCTTTCTCTCTCTCAAAGTCCCCCGTTTCCCCCTCTCCCACTTTACTTGGTCTTTTTATTTTTTTTCTTCTCTCCAGCTACTCCCTGTGTCTGCCCCATGGGAAATGTGTTTCTTGACTTGGTTCCCTTATGATTAATGATTTACCTTAGATATGAAAAAAGGGACAAGAAGGCTGAGGCAGTAAGACAGTGCTCACATAAACATACACTCACACTCACACACAAAAGCAGACACACGGGAGCACAAAAGTTTAGTCATAAAAACTAAACTTGCATAACTATGAGCTTACTCCAAATTTTAAAAGAAACAGTTGAAAGTGCTCTACGGTATATGGGATGCATGCATGCATGTGTGTGTGTATGTGTATCTTCTATAGACAAAGAGTGGCTTCAGATCCAGTGTCTTATTAAATATTCATCTGGTCACCAGAGAGACTTAGTGTATTTATGCCAATCGATAGCTCTTAGATACGATATAGTACTGCTACTCAAGACACACCCTCAGTCACGACACACTGATTCAGAAAGGAACAGCCTAACTGTCCACTTTGGGAAAACAATGAACGGTGTGAGCTGATTGGGTTTGTTCTATACTATTCTACTCTTTTTAGGGCCATACATACATCGTCAAGCTGCACTAATCAATATATTTATAATAATAATGGTTCAATTGACTACTTGTAATGTAAATGGTGTCACTTGTAGCAATATCCCCCCCGACTGTGCAGTTCCCCTCAGCGCTACGGAGCTTTTTATCGTCTGTTTTCGTTTGTGGCTGACAACTTTAC
Source organism: Gadopsis marmoratus (assembly GCA_036023855.1). Lineage (NCBI taxonomy): Eukaryota > Metazoa > Chordata > Actinopteri > Centrarchiformes > Percichthyidae > Gadopsis > Gadopsis marmoratus. Next base: position 5,686 of record JAVQJF010126903.1, on the reverse strand, counting down.
AGTTTTGGTTCACTCTCACCACACACCAGCCATGTTTCTGGGCCGCAGCAGGTGGCTGTTTACAGCTAAAAGGTTCTTACCAAACAGACTGCACGCTACCAGCCCAGCACCAAACAGCAGACAGACAAAGTTGGCGGCTAGCTGCTAAACATAGTGGAGCATTAAGCAGCTAAAGAGATAGATATTTGCCTCACGCACAGATGGAGAGCAGAGATAAAAGTAAACCTTCGTACATTCATCAGGTGACCAGAATCACAACTCCAAATGAATGCTAATTTGCTGCTGGATGTGCAAGCAGGCAGAGGTTTGCTAACACGTTAGCCACACTAACTTTAAAAGGGGCAATATGTTGTTGGATAAGCTTGTTTTGCTTCTATCAAGTAGCCAAAAACAAAAAGAAAAATCTCTTGATACTGCTTTTGCTTGTTTTATTCAACCAAGAGTGCAAAACCCTTATGTACATTATTCTTATTTAGAATCACAGGAAACAAAGAAAAGCGGGAAAGCTTCACGTTTCAGAAGCTGGAACCTGTGAACGTTAAATGATGATGATAAAGAATTAATGATCATCTAAATGACTTGCTGCTGCCAAATTCCTTCTGTGCACTTTTGTCCTGACTCACTTTACCCCAGTCAGATTTACCCTATAGCATGAAATGAATGTGATCTATTAGAACCAACCTCCGCAGAGACTGAAGCCAAAATTACCTGCACCGAGAGGGAATCAAAGTCTCTTTTACTTTACGACATGCAGCCTTCACAGTTAATTCAAATTATAAAGTTATGGGGTCATGTATAAATATGGAGCTGAGTGACTGTGCTAAAGTTAGAAACTAGCAAGCTGAACAAAGGTATAACTAGGTATAACACAGTATATAAAGGTATAACACAGCATTAACTAAAACATAACGCTTTAGTTAATGCTGTGGCAAATGACACTCTTAATTTGGAAGCCTTCAGCTGTGTTTATGTGCGAATGGTTACATCATTCTAAAATAAGATTTTGGAGTTGCTTGTATGAATGACAGAAGCTGCTGACTGTACCGGGAGAGTTTGGGAAGTGTCTTCAATTAATGCTGGAAAGGGCCTGTGCACGACAAGAAACACAAACCCAATATGTCAAAGTCAAAGTCATTACATCCTCATTACAGTCCATCAGGCGGCTCTGTACGTATACAAAACCACATCAGCGGCACTTTTCTGAAACAAACACGTCCTCTGCTTCGCTCGGAGCCATCCCCTCTCCTCCATTTCCCTTTCAAATGTTCTTGCTAGTTAATTGCTCTGTTCTCTTGCTTTCTGTCGCACTTACTTCAAGTCAAACATTGGCTCCCCGCCGGCTTTACCATAAAGGGCAGAAAGAGGAGAACTGTGTGTGTCTGTTTTTGGATGGGTGGGGGTTATAGTGATTGATTTTGTTTGTGTGTGCGTGCGTGCGTGCGTGCGTGTGTGTGTGTGTGTGTGTGTGTGTGTGTGTGTCTGTGTGTGCGTTCGCGTGTTCTTTTGAGAGGGAAGTTGTGTATAGCTCGCTGGCCCACGGGAGATGAGCTCCATAATGGTCACCATGGCGACAGGCTTTCAAGATGGAACCCTTCTAGTACCGCTCGAGTGCCACAGCTCCTGGAGCACGGAGCAGCCTGTCTGTCTGTCTGTGTGTGTGTGTGTGTGTGTGTGTGTGTGTGTTTGTACACTACCCAGGCTTTAGTTGAGGCCAGCTACTTAAAAATTGATACATCAAGCATCAGTGGAGAAATCTGACGATATTGAATCTGACATCCGATACAGCCACCGGAGTCGGAATCCGCATGTGTGTGTTTGTGCTCATCGGTCGATTTGACGTGTTTGTTTTCATGCTAGACAAACTTGGGGCTAAAAGTTTCAGAATAATGTTGAACCTTCTAATTTGAAAAAACATACGCAATTAGCTGACAAGAAATCATTATACGCTTACAATATTACAAATGTTATTGTGAGCATGTCATTTAAATGCATAGATTCATTGTACACTGGTGTGTATTAGCAAAGACAAGTGCATCTTTTAAAAGCTGCAGACGAGCATGACACATGTGACTTTATTAACTGAGTGTGTTCGTTTAGTCAACAATTTCCCTCCATGCTAAGTGGAAGTAATAAGTGTGGGTGTGTGTGTGTGTGTGTGGCACGAGGTTCATGTTTGTAGAGAACAGAGCAAAGTGCATTAGTATGTGTGTGTGTGTGGTAATGAGGAAGTTTGTGTGGAATACAGATGTCAGCATCAGAGTCCAGCCCCCTGCTGAGAACCTCTAATCCCTAATCGGAGTTGATAACAACCTTTAACACCATAATATTCACCATTACTACTAATCCGAAACACACACACACTCAGACACACACACACACACACACACACACACACACACACACAGACACAATTCCTGAGCAAACCTGTTTTCCTGTTTTTACATTTGCATCTGCACTTTCTTCCTCTCTCTCTGTCTGATCTGAGGATTTATCATCATATCTACTTGTTAAACTTTAATAACCTCATATTGCTGGCTATGTATGAACCGCAACTTTGCACTGCATTACAAAATGTTATTGCCTTCATGTTTTCTTTTAGTTGTGTTGGTCCGTTTTCTATAAGTCAAGTTTCTATAATCATCCCCACAACAGAAATGCTGTAAAAAATAATGAGCTCATTGTAGTTATGTATACAGTAACTCACACTATTACAGGGATGCTAAAGCCATCTGACCTCTCACTGCAAAATCTGAATAATAGTTTCTGACCACAAAAAAATTGAATAAATACACAAAATATTATTTTTTCCCATTTCCCATCTATATTGGAGTGGGGGATGCCTCATTGGCAATGATGAGAACACATTCATAAAAATCATCAAACCGTCTCTGTTGCTTCATTTAATCCACTGCTCCAGACTAACGTTTAAGCATGGATTATTTTGAGTAACACTAAAAGACATCATTATCTCAGCAGTCAGAAAGTGAGATCGCTAAAGAAAAGCAAGTCATCTTAAAATATATCAGGTCAAATGTAGATGGGTGTGGGTTTTTTTTTTTTACAAGAGCTTGTTAAAAATATTCAGAAGACAATTATTTTGAAAGACTAGCCCTTAGGTAGACTACTACCTAAGGGCATTATAAATCAACCTGGTTACCCCAAGAGGCAGTAATTTCTGGTCCAGTTTAACCCAGTTATCACATCATAGCCGGTATAATGCAGTGCTTACTTAGAAGTGAAACAAACATGAATATGAAAATGATTCCCCAAACTGTCTGCTGTAAACATAATTTGCATTACAGAGCGATTTACCACGGTTGTGTGGCTATGCAGGTTTGCAATGAAGTAAGTTTATAATGGAAGCCTCTTTACTGGGGACATTTCCACAATTTGTAGTGCTTGATCTGGGCCGGTGCTCACTGGTGCCAGCACTTTGGATATTTGCCTAGCAGCATATTGAGTCACAGTGGAAGGTAAACCCACCTGAACTAACTTTACGAGTGATCCCAGTATTTGAGACTAAATATTGTTATATTTGACCATGTTTTAGCCCAGAAATTTAGAGAGTTAATATTTCCCCACAAGAATTGTATCACTGGTGGGATGGAAAAGGCTTCTAAGCTTCAAAGCAACCTATGGGCGACACTGGTGCCTGAAAAAAGAAAGGCATTTACAGGCATTTAACTGCATAATTACAGTAGATGAACAAACATCAAATACATCAGACAAAGTATATAATTTAATTCATTCATTCATATTTATCATGGAGATAAAGTCATCACACCACGGAACAGATGTTAAAATAGCCTGCCAGAAAAATGGTTAGGGAGTGCATGTATTTTTGAATGTGCCTAATCAGAAGAATTTCAATGACTGCGATTCAACAATCATGTGTTAGTGTGTATGTGTTTGTCTGGAAAAGATCGACTGGTAGAAACGTAGGCCTCGTAGTTTGAGTAGAGCGATGGCATTTTGATCTTAGTTCAACCAACTACAGTTTATCACATAAGAGGTAAGATGACCAGTGGGGTAACGTGTCGACAGCTGTGATCTATTGCTGAAGCCAGTATTGTGCTGTATAGCAGCAGTTGGCTACTTTTGCCTGCGAGACTCTTGTTAGAGAAAGACAAGGCAGGAAGACGTGGTTGCAGAGCGGACGTGAGATATGAGCCGTGTCCAGACAGAAGACGTAGGCCTCCATGACTGACACCTCAGGACAGACCCTCACTGTGTTTATAGCATCTTATTACTTTGGAGCCCTCTACACACACACACACACACTCGGTCAGACCGGATATGAAATGGTTTGTGATGTCCAGTACATGAAGCACATGAGTACACTCTGGCTTCTTTCTGATCTACTCCCTGTCCTCTGGATACCAGCCAATTACTGAGAGCGGCCAAGGGGAACTACGGGTTGAAGCGCTCCCTCTTCCTCATTCTGTCCATCTCTATCTTTTCTGTCTCTCTCCATTTCTCCCAGTCTCTCTCGGCCAATCTCTCTGTTTGCCCTCCTGCCTGTCTATTTCTATTTTTCTGTCTCTGTCCTCTCTGTCTGTCTTGCTCCTTTTTGGGCCATCTCTGCTTTATTCTCTCCATTTGCGTGTATGTGTGTGAGTCTGCCTTGGTATGTGAATCTTATTTCCCAGTGGGCTGTCTGTCATACGTTGACCCTGACCTTCTCCAGAGCTCCTGTACAAATATTTACTCTTTCGCTGACAGTCACACACACACACACACACACACACACACACACACACAAACCCCAAAAAAATCTGAGGGAAAGAGAGCAAGCTCAATTTCAGTGCAATTAAAGCAAACACACATCTACACACACACCTTTTTAGTTGTAACCCAAGCTGATGGCTGTCTAATTCTGAGCCGGGATGATTATCCTGCAGTCTAAAAACAGATTAAATAGATACCAGGTGTGTTTCTGTGTGAAAGGGGTCATGGGCAAGGGACAGGAAGACAGACAGAGAGAGAGAGAGAGAGCGAGAGAGAGAGAGAGAGAGAGAGAGAGAGAGCATGACAGGCCTATAGAAGGCGTCTATTGGGAGTTTGGTTCCCTATCTGAATAACTTACTCTTCTGTTTGTCTGTTTTGCTATCGAGGTAAAAGTCGAGAGGAGCACAAAGAGTCACCTTCTCCTTTTAACAGCTAGACAGACCACACGCAAAAACACAACACACACACACACACACACACACACACACACATACACAAAGCTTCAGTGTACATACATGGATTTAAACCTTCACTGTAACCACACACGTTCTCTCTCCACAGGCACACACGTAGCTTAAACATCTTCTATGAAAACCAAACCCACAGAGCTTTAACACAACACACACACACACACACACACACACACACACACACACACACCTTATCTGCCCTGATACGCTCAGTAAATGTGTCGGCATCGGCCGGCCCCGTGACCGGCAGAGTGTGTGTGTAGGAGGAGTGCGCCTCCTTTCCTCACCCACGTTATTTTCAGTTCATCACTCTCAATAATTCATTCTCTCAGGCGGAGGAGGAAAGGAGAGCCCCGTGCCTTTTTCTCTGTGTCAGGCGCACACACACACACACACACACACACGCACACACACACACACACACACACACACACACACACACACACACACACACACACACACACACACACACACACACACACACACAC
>JAVQJF010126890.1:0-26755 GCA_036023855.1 Gadopsis marmoratus | reverse complement strand
ATATTTTAAGACAAAATAAAGGTCTCGACATAAATTTTTACTTATAAAAGTGACACCATTTTATAATCAGCCAAAAAAAAAAAAAAAAAAAAAAAGCACATTAATATACTGTGAAACCCAAACATTATTTTTATTTTTGAGTATGATATGCAGCCAACTGCAGAGGTTTAAAGATTTATTATTGTGGGGAATCCCTTAACATGGGAGACGGGCACTTGTGGAGTAACAACGCAACCGAAGAACTATCCCAAGTCTGTAAACGTCTAAATTTCACATTTAAAGACAAACTAACAATCATAAACAAAAGGGGGGTCAGATGGTGACATGCATAAACTGAGGGAAGGCCAGACGAATGGATTGTACAGAAACTTAACGATATCTTCATTATTGCCGTCCATTTGAGAATGAACACATAAACACTAAGGGGGGGGGGGGGGTGTTTACAGGCAGTAAGGGAGGCATCATGTCCCTATAGAAATAAAGTTAAATAAATAATGCTACATAAAGTCTACACCAAGCTGCTCGTTACCTACGGAGTCATGAGTGTTATGTTAGTTTTTGGGTTGTGCTTGAGAGTGCCCGTCCTCTAAACCGATCCCCACAGGCCTTTTGGTCCTGTCAGCTCCACACTGATCAGTTCTGCATATTTTTTGTGTTCTTGGCATATGTCAGAGGTATACATACACACACACACGCACACACACAAACAAACAAAAACAATACATATGCATACACACACAGTCACACCTTACAGTATTGTCATGTATCAATATATACTTATCAATGTAGACGCGGGCCTCAGCGCCCTTTCTGAAAGTTAAGATTTCTTTGATTTACTCGTGTATATATTTTTTCTCTTTTTTTCAGCACCATCAGGAAAGGCACAGTCTGTTACCGAACACATCGGTCCGAGGATGAACTTTCAACCCTCCTCCTCTCATGAATATGCAAAGAGAGTTTAAAAAAAAAAATAAATGCAGTTTGCAGCACATGCAGAGAGAAATGTCTTAAACCCCATCAAATTCAACGTCTTTCACTTCTTTGATGAGCTTTTGAGATGATAAAATAACAGCAGAGGGAGGTCTTCACAGGTCTTTGTTGCAGAGGAGGGTTGAGAGTTCAACCTGATCACATACATGACAAAACAACCCTCCACAAAGCAGGTCAACGCAGCAAACGCAGCCGTTTCATTTTTAAACACAAGTAAACCTATTGCATTATGAAACTGGAAAAATGATCACAGACCACTACGGTTATTAAATGCCATTTTTCCAATACAGCTCTCACGCTTCAAATAGGACTTTGTTAGTTAGAAAAAATAAGTGGTGTGTGCATTACGTCAATATCCTTACATATAAATATATCTCAATTCAGACTTAAAAATGCTTTTACTTTTTGATGAAAAAAAGGCATCTGATGTCCAGCGCTGTAAGACACAAAGCCCTGCCTACAGGCTAGTCTAGAGGTCGTGTACGTGGCGCCATGAGCGTAAAAGGGATTCCCATAATAAGACTCTAACTAGACTTTCAAAAACAAGCAAGAGCACAAGCCAACAATGTTAAACATGCCCACTAATTTTCTTCAAGTAAAATCAAATGCTGGTAATGTCTGACAAACACATAAGGGAAGGGGGGGGGGGGGACAAACTACTCTGACATTTCTGTAGAATTAAAATGCTTTTTAAATGTAGGCGACTCCAAAAAAACGAAAAAGAATATCTAATCAAGCACAAACACACATATCAGCATCATGACTCTGTCCAACCATAAACACATGCATCCTTTTTAAGTGCAGTAAAATACCATATCCTCTTAAGTCTCTCTGTATTAATATATAGCCTATATGTATCTGACGAAATATTTAATAAATGTGTTTTCTTATAGCAGCGTAAGTTTGGTTCTGGTGACATGTGGCTAGCGCAGTTAGCGGTGCAGAACCCATCGGCACAATGCTGCAAGGCTGTGAAAGTAACCATACAGTACAGCAACCACCCCGTCCCCGCCCCCTCCAAGACCTCCACCCTCACCCCGACCAGGCACGTTGGTTTGGTCCAAGTGGTGAAACCTAAAGGCTTCGTCTGTGTTAAACTACGCTGCACGGCCATGACAGACAACACCATTGAGGGCTGGGCATCGAAAACAAGTAGCACTGTGACCGATATCTGGCAACGATTGCCGATTTAAAAAAAAGGTATTAAAAACATTGACTAAATTCAAAATGTTGGATTCTAGCAAGTCGATGTCATTTTATTTGGTTAGAATTCGAGATCAATAAGCCACCACACCTGTGTTTTCTTTTTTTAGTACAGTCTCTGAATTAGAGCTGCAATGATTAGTCCATTACTCAATTAGTGGATTGACAGAACAATAACTGGCAACCATTCCGATAATCGATTAATCTTTTTAGTCATTTTTCAAGCAAAAAATGACAAACATTTTACTAGTTCCAGCAACTCAAATGTGAGAATTGCTGCTCTTCACTGTCAAACGACAACCGAGTATCTTTGGGTTTTAAACTGCTGGTCGGACAAAACAAGAAAATCGGGCTGTGGGAAGTTATAGCAAATGTTTTTAAGGAGCAAAATAACGTGCAGACGAATTGGTGGTTGCAGTATGAAACCCAGTTTTGGAGATACCCAGCCCAGACCTCCTCGGAAAACAAATGCCGGGTGATGAGAACTCCGAAATCTGACTATGAATGAGTGCAAACGGCGAGTCCTATCAGTGCACCAAGCGAGGACACACATCCAAGCAGACAGTCTCTGCCTTCACCTGGCTGGATGTTACGCCTGCTCAGGTGCATCTTGCGGAAATGCAAGAGAAGCAATGAGTGTGATTATTTAATATTTTTCTGTTCTCAAGGACATCACGACCTCGTGGAGCGTAGTTGTTGCAATTCAAGCAGATCACATTTCATGATCAATGTCCGCTTTTGTGTGTGATCCTCAAACGTTTGTACGATCTCCGTAAAAAGCGTGTCTAACTTTCTAATCACAGAATATTTTGAAATCACACGGATACAAAGCTAGATTAAGTCGACGAAGGAGCAACTATTTCCTGATCACGAGAAAACAAAACATTAGGAATAATCACCTAAACTTGGCGTTGCGTTGAGATCAACTGCAGTCCAGCCCCACGTGTCGGGCAGTGCAGTATTTATACAGTTCGCTGCGATTCTGAGACGTTTCACTAAATGCATCAGCAGAGGCACTGAAACCAACATACGATTATAAACCATCCATCCAACCAAACATTTCACTCTCTTCTAACCAAATCAGGCACTTTGTTTGATCTCTCCAAACACCATCAGACCACACGACTGACCCTCACGTCTGCGGCATCAGCCCCAACTTGTTCATAAGAACGGCAAATACTATACATTGCTGAATCCAAGTTCATCGATACTTGCCAAAACTCACTCGTAAACTATTTCAGCACACCGGTGGTCATCGAAGACATTCCCCCCTGAACCCGCTCGCTCTGTATTAACACCTTATTGCACTGAAGGAGTTTTTGACAACTAAAATTGGTCAGTTCCTCGTGTGAAAACTGGGGAAAGTCAAAAAGGTTGGTGGTCGTCAGAAGATATAAATGGTCTGCTCCGCTCTTAAAAACAACTTCTCATAAATAGCAAAAGGAATAAAAACACACACGAAATGTTTGGTGTAACACTTTGTACCAAGCTGAACTATGAGTGAGAGAAGTTTAAAATTGTCCATTTCGTGTCCATGGCGTTGTTTTCTAGCAGTCCTCTTTACGCACCTTGCCTTGCAGTAAGGCATCAAGCAATACCTCATCGATGACTGTAGGTGGCTTTGTTTAAAATAAAATGTAAAAAAAATTAAAGATTTCATTCAGTGTCTGTGTTGGTAGAGTGCCCAGTTACGCTTCTGACCGTCTGGCTGAATGACTGTGAGGAACCACTGGCTTAAAGGGAGACAGAAGAGCAGCCGTGGGCGTACTCGACTAACGTGTTGCCATGGCAATCACACATTTGCGCGACAGAGAAATCACACATATTGTATCTAGGCAAGCTGAAAAACACACAAACAAACATGTAAAAAGCGTCTACAACATGAACCAGCGACATTAAGCTCAACATGAGGCTACGGAACAAGTCAGGTCCTCACTGGTTCTGCTTCATGCCCACCAATGCACCAAAGAAATCTTCAGTTTTTGTATTTCCTGCTGCTCCGCCATTCTTTAAAACACACGAGGGAGGGGAAATAAAACTCTGAGCTGCTAACAAAACCAGAAAGCGAGGACGTGACTTTAAAAGGAGACCGAATCCATTGTGATTTAAACACGGCAGAGGAGATGGAGGCGAGAAAGGGGATGCACGGGCGGGAGCTCAGAAACAATTGGCTGGTGTCAAATTGCATAACGTGGCTGTAACTCCTCTCTGGCTTATTACATCCTTATGCAGTCGCAGTCATCGTCACTGGGTTCCAGTGACTGACAAGTGGCCCGCCCGGGGGTGGGGGGTGGGGTGGGGTGATGAGGCGAGGCAGCTGGTGGAGGTCGGACATTGAGGCTAGCTAGGTGGGCTGGGAAAGACGGAGGGAAGTGGAAGGGGGCATTCAGGCGAAGTACATGGTCCTCAGTGTGTCGTGGTGGATCTGAACAGCCTTGGCCAGCGCCTGGGGGTCCCTGCCGTTACTCTGCCCTGAGACGTGGCTGCCCTCCGCACTGTCAGGAGGAAACAGTGACATAATGGTAAGGAAACATGTAAAAAAAATAAAACCCTGTTATTTAGTAGCATCTGCCCTGTAAAATACTAATCAAAATCAATTCCTGCTCCTTAAAATGATCAGAAAACCACTTCACGGTACAAAAATAGATTAAGATTTAAATTCCTTAGAAAATGTATGGATTTAATTACTTTGTAGAGCTAAAATTACTCAATAGCAGTAAAGTCTCACCCAATTCACAAGTACACCAAGTTTTTTCAGATATATTCGTCTTCCATATATCACCTCAGGGTTGTGTGAGCTCACCTCTGCTCTTCACGCTTTACAGAGGATTATAAATCTAATGTTCTACACACATTTTACATGGGAGATGACACTTCGGCACTAAAAATGATTCCGGTTTCATCGGTCTTGTTTGGATAGATTGTGTGTAAAGAACTCGCTCGTTATTAATCCAAAGAAAAACAATAATTCACTTTTGGTCTTCCAGTGGAGTCTCATCCTCCACCAGTTACGGTCAACAACACACACACACACTGAACAAGTTTGCTCCTGTAAATATTTACACATTTACGTGAATGCTGCATTATCTTGGAACACACACATAAATTACATCATTTACACACATTCATTTTTTTTAAATGAAACTGACGTCATTCAAAGCAACCATATAAAATGTGTTGGGAAAATGATAACAGAGGATGATACAATATGGGATCATTGTCTCTCTGATCAACTTATAAAAAGGTAAACTTTCTGGCCTGCTACAACTATACTCAAAGATTGTGGATCAAACATCAGACCAGATTTACTCAGATTTAAGCTGATCATTTATCGTTTTATTTATCTTATTATCAATATCTGCTGTAACTTAAAGCCAGAAATAAAGATCAAAAGAGTCCCACATGTTTCAATATATGACTGTATGCTGAATGTTTGTAATGTTTTAGTCTCTAGTTGAATTTTTCTTCTTTGTCACGCGTGTTTAGTTTTTGTTATCCGACATTACAGAAAATCTAATCTAATTTAAAAATGAAAAAGAGGTTCCCCCCCACCTGTCGTGCTCTTTGTCAACCAGGTGGTAGCGGGCGCGGAAGGCCACCAGGTGGGCGTAGTAAGCCGGTGCGGGGATGGAGACGGAGCGCGTGCAGCGGACGTAGGTGTGGCACAGCTGGTAGGTGAGGAGCTGGAACTCATCGCCGGTGAAACAGTTGTCGTCCCACAGAACGTGGTAGTGGGAAGGCCGGCTCGTACCCTGGAGGGAGGGAAGCCGAGTTAATGGAGTCCCAGAAGAGGCGGCTCCGTGGAGAGATGACAAACAATCAGCGGCTAAAATTAGGCAAAGCGGGGAGGCCATGGTTGTTCGACACTGAAACAGAGATGTTTTTATTCCTCCTAACAACGGCTGGTGGTGCTGCTGTCATGTGTGGCTGGTCTAAGTATGCATACCATTCATGCTTCAAAAAGGCCTTATATCGGCAATCTTGCCACCACATGTGGATTACAATAAATCAGTCTAAATAATTCAAGCATAGGAAGGAATACCCATTTAACTGCACCATGCTATTTTGCCTCAGACTTAAAAAACAAATGTGTACCCAATTATTATTGGTCACCCTCAAGGCCCTATAACTATTTTAGCAACTGAAACTTGATTGGTTGAAAATGTTGGTTGTCTTCATCTATGATAGTTATTTCTTTAAGAGTAATGTAGTGAATCGAATCCCTATAAAGTGATAGCTCTCTAACTTGGTGCCATTTTCTTTCGGTGAGTTTAAGGTTTTCAGTGACTTCGGCAGAAAGTCTTGGTTCGACCAGCGGAGCTTACCTGGATTCCAGCGTGACTGCAGAGGTAAAAGTCAAACTCATAAGGGTGGGTGATGTCTGTGTCCACTGTGGTGCCGGCAGGAATGTTTCCACTTCGTCCAACCTGAGAGGGAAATTCAAGAAAAGGTTGCACTTCCCAAATAAATCCCCCTTCCAGCAAATCCTTCTTCAGTCTGCCTTTATTTCTTTTTGTTTTACAATTTACCAAAACAATCAAACAGATGGAGAGTAAGCAGCCATAATACAAAAATCTCAGAGCACCATTTATATTGTCTTTAAATTAAAAGAACTAATTTGTGTTACTCACCCGCTCATTGCGATCTGCACAGAACAGACGCGTGTGATGCCGTTTCTGTACGACAATGTAAGTAATCCCCGGCTGGTAATCCTTCTCGAGACTGATGCAAGCCTCCCTGATAGCCAGCAGCTCATAGTACAGCACCTGCACGGAAATATACAGTTAGACTTGCTAAGTGAACAAATTAGCAAACATGTGCTTTTGTTAAATTGGTGCAGAAACAGGTTGAAGAGCAAGAATTTGACATTATGACAACCAGCAACTTGAGACTGTGTGTGTGTGTGTCCTTAAAAAGGAAAATGAGTTACTGGTTACGTGTTAAAGAAACAAGTTGCAATACCTGTCTGAACTGTCCCTCTGACACGCCGTCCCTGTAGAAGATGATCCTGGTTGGCTTGTAGCGGGTTGATTTGTAGAACTGGATCAAGAGCTCTCGCACCATGGAGGCCAAGTCCTGGATGACCTCCTGCCTGGGCCTCTGGACCCGCACTGTAGCACAGTACCTGCTGGGGTGGGCGTCCATGCTGCCCACCACCTGTAGGGGCACAACATCAGTCAGATTGGTGAAAAACTCAATTACATGCAAAAGCTTAAGAGCATTTAAGAAAAACATGTCTGTGCTTTTCAGCAAAAGCATGCAAGTAATACGATAAACACAATTACAGATATTACACGTTATAAACACCCAAATTAGGCCCTAAAAGTAAACAGTACTCTGTGTCTGCTTTTGTCAAAAGGATTGTAGGGAGACAACATGCGTTTAGTGACACAGATTAATATGAGTGGTGGAATTGAAGAGAAAATACAAGATTGTTGCCCAGCAGTCTCACCGCTGCGATAGATGGCTTTTTCCCATCTCCTGCTGGAGGATGAGTGACATCAGCCCCGAGGAAGATGACGGGCTGCTGGAACACAGATGGCCTGGATGGATAAGGAGAGACAAAATTATCTTCCGACCAATCCGTCATGATGCGACACACGTCGTTTTATCAGCCAACTGACAGGCGGAGGTCACAGTGTGAGCCAGGAGCAAACAAACAAGATGAGGAAACGACACACTGCTATAGAAGCTGTGCTTTTCATGTGAAGTCAAAAATTAATGTCAAACAGCCTGACTGTGTTACCTACACACTTACCTCAGAATGTGACTACGTGAAAAAGAATATATCTAAATGCTATAAAAAATGTCTGATAAGCAAGCAGCAGCAAGGATCAGAAGGTCATGGTTTCTTTATTTGCTGTGTTAATTTTACCGTTGGTGTGGAACCAGGATGTTGTTGATTCCTCCCAGTTTGACATTGATCTTGAGGCAGAGGTTTGAGAGTGTCTGAGGGGACGTCTTCACCACGTTCTTTACCTGCACACACTGAGTGGCCATGCCAAGGAGGGTGTCACCCACCCGCTTCACCTCAGCTGTGGGTCAGAGATGAGATATTCCTTTAACTCGGTTTACTGTATGCACTTAAATGCCTCACAAAGTTCACATGACTGGAGTGAGGCTACTTTACATTAGTCTTTATAAAGAATAGCAGTAGCCTAGAGTTCTGAGACTTATTGGTTTATGTTTCTTACCGTTGTTGTGCTGTTCTAATGTCAAACACTGTATTTGGTTTAGAAGTCGTTATTTTTGTACCATAGACAGGCGTTTTCCCAGGCAGGATCACGATGATGAGCTGCAGCCCACCATACGTGTTCTTCAGGTGTCTGAACATGGGCTCCACGCTGTCAGCCCCCTGGGCGTATTTACAGAAACATGGCTGGCCTTGGATCGGCATTCCAGCATCCTTTGAGATTTTACGCAGCTGGTCAGTGAAGCTCCTGAGCATGAACAAAAAGGAAATTACCATACATGATCATCTTTATGAAAATAGACAAGACCTATGTTTTTAACGTAGAGTAGCAGAGTATTGGCTTATTGTGATTTATGGATGGAAAGTCTATTCTACTTGTCACTTAAGGAAAAAACTGTCCGTAGCGTTTACATTTTTTTTTCCCATTGTTATACGTATAAGTATAATTATTTGAAATTTATATCTCCAAATAAAGATCATGTTTTCTATCAATCTAAATAAAACTGGTTTCTTATGACTTCCCTCATTAGTTTTACCACTAAGTAAACTCAGCAATAAGTCATTTTTGTGAACTCACTTAAGGATCTCTTCTCGGCACTGCCTCTGGGTGGCGAAGCAGGCAATGGCCCACATCTTGATCTCCACTCCGGTGTGAAACTGCTTCCCCCTCATGTCCCACACCCCGTGGCTGGGCGTGGCCACCGTGCGGTTCTGCAACGACAGTGCAGGGTTGATCTGCTGGGGCTGGCAGTCACACAGACAGAGTACAAGGACACAGACAGAGCATGGATTCAAAGATTCAAAAGGATTCAGGCAGCCAGTGGGATCACAAGATTAAGGACTAGTGATTATTTAATGTGCTGAGATTGACTGATTGATCATGACATAAGAGATAAACTTATTTCTAACTTTTTCTTCTGATTGGGTCATGCACTTAGCGTGTGTTGCAAGAAGACATTTTTTATGGCAGACATGCAAAACAGAGACAGCTTTGAAATTAAAACTGCTTCTTTGTATGATCTCTTAAAACAGCATGCATTTGCAAAAGAGTATAAAACCACAGCAAATTCCAAACGTTCACAGACAAAAAGAGGAGAAAAGACATGAGATAGATGCAATCAGAGAGAATTGTAAGACATAAAAAGGGGAGAAACCATCTATAAAACTATAGATTGTAATCGCAGGGTTTCCCCACAGAAAATCTGTTCAACTCAGAGCTGCCCGAGTGTGGCTCATTTCTACAAGAGTTCAACATGTCTTTGATCACTACTTTAAAGGATCATAATATCATCTGGGTTTTTGGTTTTGGCACAGATATCCAGAGCCACAAAATGTCAAGAATTCAAAAATGATTAGTCCAACTTGTGCAGCTTTGCTGACAAACGGGAGGAAACCCTGCTGTCTCAAACACACACAGGCTTGTTGAAAAACACACAGGCATATGAAGCGTGATTTAAAGGGAAGGTACCATAAATGGTTCAGAGCTCACCCTGCCGCCATATTGCAGCATGGGGGCCGGCAGGACGCGGCCCGTCACCTGAGCCATCTCGTCTCGCACGCGGAACTGAAACTCCTGGACGAACGGGTCGGCCTCGTAATTTGCACTCCTCACCTGCGGAGGAGAGAAGATTATTTTTACTGAACAGGAAAGTTAACAGGAAAGGGCTTATTGCCGTTTCATCTCTGGCCCACAGGAAACTCACCAGCCTGCTGATCTCCTCCTGTCGGTCTGGTGCAGAGCGGGCTGTTGCTTTGATCATGGTCGACGTCTGGTTATCAGTTAGTTTCTTAATGCAGCGCTGTCCAGCTACAATGTTGCACACCTGAATGAAAAACAAAACAAAGGTGGTAGCTCAGGTTAATCCAGCTCTTAATCCGTCCTGATGATCCGACTGAGTTACCATTTCATCTTATTCATTCAGTTGCATTTGATTTGTCCAAAACAATCAGAAGCAAGTGATGTATCCGTTTAGAGTTGACATGGAAGCTGCAGGTAGGAGCAACAAAGCTTTGCTTTTCACATATGTAAAGAAATATGTCGATTTAAGATCTGTACTTCAACTTGTGTCTCAACCACGCTGTGTTTTCATGCATGTAGCTGGGTAGCTAATGACCTATTCAGGAAGATGACATCCCTATTCTTAATCCCACCTACTTGTTTCCCCGACAGGCAGAAACAGATCTCAGTGGGTACAACACAAGACCTGAATGATTTACTCAACAAACCTGAAATGTGGGCTACAATTGAGAGTTCTGGGACCCTCGGCCTAACATTCACACATGCTGGGGCCCAACATTATCAAGCAGCAGGCTGGACATGAAAATGGGATTTATGGTACCGACTGTATTTTGAAATTCCTGGTTTGTGTGCAAGAGAACAAATTAGCTTTGGCTGCCTGAAACAGAAAACTTTGAATGAATTTTACATTATGTTGTTTCAAAAAGCGACCAGCCACAATGGCAGGTAGTCTTTAATGATTTAACTTCCAACGACCCACTTTACCTGCTTTTGGCAGTGCGATCATACAGTCACCAGCAGTCCTTACCTCCAGGGGCAGGTAGGTGTGTTTCTGTTCCTGGCCCACCTGCAGACAAGGTAGGTGGGGGTACTTCAGCTGCAGGTTGTACTTCTCTCTGAAGTACTGCGCCACCGTGCGTTCGACTGTCTGACCGCTCTCAAGCTGCAACGGAAATCTGTGGATTTGGAGGTAAGAAGAAGCTCATGTTAACGTAAGCCAGCGACAGCTTTGATTGCGGGTTAGCAGCTACTGGAGTGCATGCAGAAACGTACGTCTGGAGGCTGGCAGGGCGTCGTGTTACATTGCAGACTCTGTACTTCCTGCGCATGGTACCACAGTGTGTCACTTCCACTTTGAGACCTGTGGAGATGGTGGAGGCATCAATGGGAATAAGAATCAGCAACGTGGCTGAGGCTTTTATTCATGAATGGATCAACTGAACAGGCTTAAATTCCTAATTCACCAAGACTCAATTTTCATCAAATAAACTGTCAAAACACACAAAGCATCGAACACTGAATAGTCTACAGCAACATCAAAGAGCTTCAGTCGCTTCCCATACAACAACACACAAAGCTGTACGGGGTCAGGCCTCGTACTGCAGCACAGTGAAAACAAGCGCTGCCATTCCTTGGTGGCATACCTTTGATCTCTTTGGTGAACTTGACCCTGTGGGAGTCAGGAAGAGGGCGGGGCTGCTCGTCAATGTTGTGAATGTCCAGGACCTCACACATGAACTGGATGACTGGCTGGGCTTTATAAAAAGCTGTGGCCGACACTGAAACGATACGTCAACAACATCAAAAAGGTGGATGACGTTTCTTTCTGACAAATTTGATGACCACTGCCTGCATATTGGAAGAAATGCTGCCAGTTCAAACAAGATAAACAAAAGAAAACACAAGTCCTGTAGAAACCCAGGGGGTTTTGAGTAAAATAAAAGAATAATTTCATTTGATTAGTAGTTATTAAACAGCACTGGACACACTGTATTGATAGAAGGGAGATTCTGATCGCAGATTTCTCCATTACAAATGGTAAATGGACTTACAGTATATAGCGATTTTTCAACCTTAATGGTTCCCAAATCACTTATAGATGGGACTCAGTCACACCTTGTTTTCAGTAAGGATTAAACAAACAATATATAACATGTTAGTGAAGTTAAGAGGTTCTGGTAGGTGGATTTTGTTTCTTTTGGACAGAGCCATGCTAGCCATTTCCCCCTGTTTCCAGTCTTTATGCTAAGCTACACTAACCGGCTGCTGTATTGATGTGTGATATTGATCTTCTGTAACTCTTGGCAAGAAAGCGAATGAGTGCATTTCCCAAAATATCTAACTATTCCTTTAAATGTCCCTGGTTTCACAGTGCTTACTCACCATCAATGTTGAGCATCATTTTCCACATGGCTGGCCGTACTGACTGATGGAAGCCAAACCAAACCTCTCTTCCTCCACCTAGCGGGTGGTCATAGCCCTCTGGGGAGGAGAAGAAGGATCGTCCAACAGGCGTGTACCTGATGAGGACACAGAGGTTCACAAAAGGTGACACAAAGGCTAGTAGAGCACA
Source organism: Gadopsis marmoratus (assembly GCA_036023855.1). NCBI lineage: Eukaryota > Metazoa > Chordata > Actinopteri > Centrarchiformes > Percichthyidae > Gadopsis > Gadopsis marmoratus. The sequence continues at coordinate 14,278 of JAVQJF010126890.1, read as the reverse complement.
AACATAAAACATAAAACTCGGGACTGGGAGTAGCATTCCCTGTGTGAATCGCTGGGCGCAGCACAACACAAGCGCTGCCTCAGTTACAGGTCTCAAACCACAGGAGGCTAAAAAGGCTTTCGTTCATGTTACTAAAAGCTATTTTTGTTAATGGATTCCCCAAATGGCACATCTTGATGTAGATTACGTAAAATATTATTTTAATCCACGTTGTATTCAAATCCCACTTAATATACTGAAAATATATCCACCTGTGTAGGATACATACATGTTTCCACCAAACTGCACCTGTTACAATATGTAGTGCCCTTGTGGTTGAAATACTGCATTTTAAATTAAGGGAGATATACAGTAGCTCCAGGATGCAAGTACCCTTGGATCATATTTCATGACCAGATCTAATCAACAACAAATACCTTCTCATGCTTAATTCAGTGCTATTTAGATTGTAACTCTTATCTTCATCTTCCTGTCATGAACACTGAAAGCTATAACATGGTAAAGGTAAACTACAGCATATACACTAGTCATTCACCTTAACAGTGTTGAGGTAATAGTGATTTGAGCAAACATTTCAACAAACTTTAAATCTTAGAAACTAGTAATTATCTCAAAAATATTTGGCCACACTGAGCTCTCAATATGGTATCACATAGGAGAGAAATTATTATTATTTTTTTTTTTTTTAAATATTCCTAAAAAAAATATAAGGTGTTCATGGGGACAACAAATCTTTGCTCACTTCATGGAGGGCAGGTGTCGAAGGACGACATCCACGGCGTGAACAGGGTTGGTGCTGATGGGTTTATCCAGGTCCACCGGCTCAGCCACAGCGCGTCCCGTCAAGACTTCGTGCAGCATGTGCCAGCTGACCAACGACACAAACTTGATGGTGACTTTAAACGGGCGGTCCTTCCCACCATCACCTGGCAGGGTGACATCCAGATCGACCTGAAGAGGAAAACAAGGGTTATTGTGGCCTACTGATCAAAGATAACTGTTTAATAAGTGTGAGCCTATTTTCAGGGTGTCCCATTGACAAAAATTGACAAGAAAAGCTGACATGAGCCCTTCACGCAACACCTGACGACCTTGACGTTCTTTGGCAAAGTAAACTGTGATTTTAGTTGGTCCAGACTACACAAAACACCAGCAGCCACAATTTAGTGTCGAGCCTTACCCCACCAGTGGCGACAGGAAGTGGGTTAGCAGTGTAGAGGCTTCTCTTCCCATCATAAACTGGCAGAACATCGCCAAAGATCGTCACCTTGAAATGCTGAACCATGGAGTCCACCACCTCCCTGAAAAATAACACCAGGGAAAAAACATATCACTACACACAGCTAGTACCATCCAGATATCTGATAAGATTCACAGTCCAACTGGTCTACACTGGCCAAACTAGTTCCATCTCCTGAGGTCAGTCTGTTTGTAAACCAGTTTCTGCCTTTTCCTGTTACCTGTTGACCCGGCGAGGACATTTTTCTGGCTTGATGTCCACCTCATACAGATAGACGTCGATCTTGGGTATTTCCACCTGGAAGCAGTTGGCCAATAGCTTGATGGGCTTCCCAATGGTGCCATAGCCAGGTCGCCGTGGCAACGAAAAAAGGGCTTGGGCTTGGGCTTGGGCTTCAGCGGCTCCTACAACAACAACAACAACACATGCCAAAAAGAAATAAGTTTTAAACAGAGCTATAAAGAGAGTGAAAGTTATTAACCAGTTAACCAGTTATTGTAGATTTAATGCAAGACACATTTGTCTTAATATTTCAGTCTTAATATCATAACATAAATCTGGCAGTTGGATGTTTTTCAGTGCAATTCATCCCTGGATTTTGGTCATTAGTTTCTCCAGAGCAACACTTTTAGTAACATGACACCTAATCCTACAAAATCCAATCTATAAACCAACCTATTTACGTCAGCATTTACGTGAATTCTGGACCATCTGTTGTCCCAACATTCAACGTCCCAAAACAGCTAAAACAGAACCCAAACCATTACTCTCTGAAACAGGCTAAGAGCTTCAAGAGAGAGACAAACTGGAGGAAGGAAGTGGTTACTGAGGAGGAAGGAGCAGACGGTAGGTGCTGGGACTGAAGATGGTCAGGGACGTTAAAGATTACCTCATATAAAACTGAAGCAAATGGGCTGACACCGTTTTCCCCACAACAATCTGATAATTACCGTGTGAAAGGTTACGGAGTTTAGTGACATTTTATATAAAGACCGGCTCAGCGCTCAAAGAGTCCTCCTGACTGACATGGCCTTCGCCAGACAAGAGGAGTAGGCGGGTGACACACCACGCCAATTTGACACCAATTTTCATAAATGCCAAACTGGAAAGTACTCGGTGATAAAACAAAGTGACATCACACAACCACACAATTTCCACAAATGTGACTCAGAGGATCCACACACACACACAATGCCCAAAATGACAACGTCTGCACATAAGCACAGAGTTAAAGCTGATAAAATAGCAAGAGGTGCACATTGTTGTAATGACAGAAAACATCTTTACTACTGTAAAAAAGTAGTAATGATGAACGTGGCCAGGGGCATCTGAACGTATCTAACTGTTTCAGCTTGCAGCAAAGAGCTCCTGTCGGGGTCGAGGGCTGACCCCGGACCTGCCGTGAGGAGTCATCTTTCAGTAAAGGACTGCTCTTTCTGCTGATGCGTCCCCAGGTCGTGTCCTCCCCTGTGCCGTCCCCATGGCAATGGCGCCCGAGTTGCTACAGTTTCTCCATGGCAACTAAAGGCATGCTGACGGGAGGAGGCGGAAAAACAGGTGCACACAGATTTGTCTCACTCATCTGGGAGGTCCGATGACAATTTAGAATATATTTTACTTTAACTTGTATGGACATTATTTGTGGGGGGTTTTTAGGATATTAATATTGATACACTGGTTATTCCAGTGCATCATCTATTTAAAGTTCCGGGTGAGCAAGTACCAGAAACCGGTAAGCGTTTAACCAATATGCCCGACTACATAAAGGCTTTTAATATAACTCCTCTCTGCGCTGCCTAAGAGTGACCGAGAAACATTTTCTTTGCGATTTTGAATAAAAAACACAGACAAAAGAAAGACACATTAAAAAGTTACAACCAAAGGAATCGAACCGTACACGTCTTTGGGGGAATTATGGAAAACATCCTCGACTAGACACACAACAGATAGCAGCTACTGCACCACTAATGATCCAAAAGCACAAAGGTTCACTGTAGAATGAGCAACAATGGAGAGATTAATGACCACTTATCAGGATGCTTCATCATACAAATGCACCGCGCAACCAGTAGCAGCCCACAGGGAGCTGACATTCAACCCACACACTTTGAGAGTACTCCTCTGGTGTCGTCTTGTACAGTCCTAATAGCACTACACCGCTGCTGGAGATAAAACACGTGTAAAACTTATCTAGTTCTACTCCAGAGCAAACGAAACATTCTCAGCTTCCAGATTTACTTCTTTTCTCCATTTGAGACCTTTAGAAACAAAAGACATCTTTGAATTACGGACGGTTTGTCAGTTTTGTGACATTACCTTAAGCTCCAGGTAAACACAATGGGCTTTTTATTTTTTTGGACTGGTGGACAGACAATAACAAGCGGTGTGAACACATCTTCAACATTACCGGTATTGGACATTTTATTTAGCCAATTACGTCATACTGAAAATAATTGTTAGTCGTTTTCTAAAATGTCTGTGTTACACACATTTCCCAAGTACATTCAGAGTACCGCAACGTCAGCTATTATAGCTCAGAATTAAGTGCATACGAGCCCTTTAATCAAAGCAATTTTCAAAACATTTCAAAAATGTATGTTGCTCTCATATGGCTCCTGGGGCGAAAGGTGGGTGGAAGTGGGTTAACAGTTACTGGGTCAGTTCTACTTTTTGTTCCCCCTTGCAGCCAGCCAGCCCACCACTGGCCCCAAACATCAATAATATAACAAGCCATGAGTCACCAACTGTGCCCCTTGGCAACAAAGTAAATTGACTAATGCCCTGCCACGCTCGATTGATTTGTAATTATCCCAGGCAGCAGTTAGCTGAACATTATCCAAAAGCCTGGGCAACAATGGCAGCGGCTGGTGCGACCGGCTGCCCCTCCAGACACACGCCTCCCCGGAAGTGAGCCGGCCTCCCTCTCAGACTTCAGACGCACCTGCCGGACTCGCCACCTGCCTCTGACAGCCGACACGTAATGACGTAGCAGATACGAGTAACCCGTGAGACTGGTTTGGGGCAAACACACACACGCACGCAGAGGCGCAAAAGTGACCGGTAAAACACCGCCGAGGACCGGCCGCCCCAGTGCACTCTGCTCGGTGGAGCCGGAGCTGGGAGTCTGAGTCTGAAGTCGAGCTGCTCTTGTGCACCAGTGCCCGACGACAGCTCGGTTAACCACAGTGTTGTCTACTTGGATCAACTGGACACACTTGCGGCTCCCAAAATGCTCAATCGGGGGGTCAAACTTGTGTTTTAGCACCGCACACAGTCTGCAAGTAGCTCAAGTGCAGCACCTGGACACCAAGTTAGCACGGTTAAGCGCGATCAGTAGGGCCATTAGTTGGGGATCCCACCTGTTGTTCCGATTTCCATTCATGAGGTATCTGTCCGGATGACCCGGCACCCAGTGGTTACTTCTCCCTTCGCAGGTTCAAACTTGACTATAGATCCACTCGCCAACACGCCGCTACGCGGCTCCCTGCTCCCCGGCTCTGGTCGCTGATGTGGAACCGGGCCGCTTGGGGTTCCCCTCGGGTGGAAGTCTTCTCCCCCGACCCGCCTCACCACAACTGACAGCTCAAAGTTGTACAAAATGTCCCCGCGTCCGTCCTTTGGAGTTCTTTGTCTTGTATCTGGAAGAAGAGCAGCGTTACTTTCAGTGTTGGAAATGTTCGTGACAGTTTAGACGCGGAGTCGGTTGAGTTTCACCGACAGTCGTTAGCGGCGGTGGGTAACGTTAAGCTAACAGCGTTAGTTAGCTTTAGCCGACGACAACTAGCAACTAACTGGCAACTCGATACACAAGACGGACATGAATGTTTACCCGGTCGGTGGGAGAATCCGTCGTCCCGGCTGGTTAATGTGTAAATCCGGTGATCTTCTTTATCAAACAGATATGAGGGGGTTCACTATCCCGGCGTCCTCCTCGATATCAACTAGAAACCGGTCTGAAATCAGCAATTACACCGCTAGCGAGAAGGGAAAACGAACACTTCCGGAGTACTCTTTCAAAACAAAAGCATAACCAGCGAACACTGACGAGACTGTTGCAAGACAGATGTTTTAGCGTCTGTATTTGGGCTTCAGTGCCACATACTGTATTTTCTTTATCATGTCTATTCATATTATTATTGCTCTATACACTCAGTGATGGGATTTACCAAAATATTGTACTTGAGTATAATTTTGACTTGATTCTACTTTATGCTGGACTACTTGTTTTACTAGTGTTGCTCCACTACATGTCAGATGAATGTATTTATAATTATATTACTTACAAAACACATGATCAGCTCGTAAAAATGTTAAATACATATCAGCTTGTGTATCATTAAAAAGAAGCTATGTCATCACAGGTTGCAGATGTCACTGAATGGTGGTCAGTTCAACCAAAGACACATTTTTCCTTCTTATTTTAACATTTTTAAGGGCCTTAAGAAAAACACAAGCTTCAATTAGAAATACCAGACTAATACATAATACAGGATTTTGCGCAGAAAAAATATATATTTTTCTGCTTTCCAATTCTGTGTTTTCTCAACCCCTCAGACTGGGAACCACTGCGTGGATCAAACTATCCATTAGTATATAAACTTGTAAAAATTGGCCCCACATCTTCCAAATACACCATTAAAATGCTGCTTACAAGTGAATGCATCATTACAATTAAATTATATAACATACAAAATAATATAACATTCTAGTAAAGGGCCATTCTGCATAATGAGCACCTACTTTTGATACTTTAAGTACATATTTCGGATAGTTGTCTCCTTTACAATTTTGAATGCAGGACTTTAACTTGAAATGCAATGCTTTTGACAGGGACGATAGTAGGATTTCCGGCATCACCCTGTTTAATCTTGTCTACCTTGACGGAGCTGTTACTCATTTCCCCTCCTCCTCCAACGAGGGAAACCCATCCGGAAATACCAACTGTAGAAAACAACGTCACTTCCGAGAAACTTTTTTTTCTCTCTCAACTATTTACGTCATCTTTTGAAATAGCTGCTTGCGTTCCACACAGGCTGTCTAAGCCCGTCCTATCCATCCAGGCGTTATTAGAGCATTTTACAAAATTATGACATGAACTAATACGTTTCACTGTGTAAAACCACTGTAGATTGTTTGCATTTTTCCATGGACGTACACACCTCCGTGCTGTAGATGTCTCCAGAATCCATAGATATCATTTTACAGCAGCTCCAAACGTAAACCACAGAAGAAAATAAACCAGGAACTCGTGCACTTTTAGCATGAGGCCATTACCTGCTGTTTCCTGGAAGAAGTTGATGGAGCTGCGGGCAGCAAACATTTTTCACAATTCCCCCTAAATGTTTTCTAATCACCTCTGCTTGTTTTGGTGGTGGGTCAACAGCACTGCACGTGTGTTCTCTTGTTGAACAGACGTAGGAGCATAAGCTAGAGCCCCAGCAGATGTGGCTCAGTCTTGGATCTTCGTCCTTCTGTTAAATTAGAATGGAAAAGGCGATCAGCTGTTTGAAGAAAAGGCCAGATGCCGTGGCCAGACTGATATGCTTCCCCTGGGCAGGTGGAGGGTCCATACACTATGCACGCTGGGGAAACGTCCTCAGCAGTTCCATAGAAGGTAACACGCCTGAAAGTTACTGTACAAGTGCTGCACAGTTTGCTCCACGTTCACAACTCCTCACATGTTTGTAATTATTGCTAAAGTAGTAGTTTATTTACAGGGAATCAGCTAACAAAAAAAATTGAGTTACAGGGTTTTGAATTTAAAGTTGGTGCCCCTGTACTGTGAAAAAAAACCGAAAAACTCTACACATGCTACAGTACGTGCATATGTCTACTTGAAATGCTGAAACACTTCTTCTGTCGCTTTCAGTGTTTGCCGTCAAACTTCCGGGCAGAGAGAGTCGAGCCAGAGAGCCGTTCTTTCAGGACATGCAGCAGGTTGTGGACGAGGTCATCGGGGTGTTGTTGCCGGTGCTGGAAGAGAAGCCGTTTGCTCTGTTTGGCCACAGGTACGACAGCAAGACGGGCTTTAGGGGTCGGAACTCCAGCAAGAGGTGGATGACCCTGCCACACGGGGCGACACGTTGCTCTCACAATTAAGCTGTTCATTACACCACAAGTGTTGCTGGAGTTTTGACCTCCTCGCACCTTGTCTCACCCTGGAAGTACATGAAGTTGTGCCAGAAATCCCTGTTCTTCTTCAACAACAGGGGCTTCATAAGTAACGCGATATCTGCCAACACAGCTCAGCAATCCATTTTTATTACCGCCACCTACAACCTCTTTTCTAATAACGAACGTTTGCCCTGTCCTGATCGGTTTCTAGTTTTGGTGCCTTCACGAGCTTCGCCGTGGCAGATGCTCTGAAGAGACTGCACAACCTCCAACCAGTTCACATCTTCCTGTCCGGTGCCTCTGCGCCTTATGTGAGTTTATTTATTATTACGCTTTAGCTGTATCTCGCCAGGATTATCCACTCAGTATCAATATATGTAGTGTCTTGAATACGCGTATTAAAACACGTCAAACTGTAGTAACAGTCTGCAAACTCAGTCAGTTTATATTTGTAAGCACGTAGACATGTTTGTTGATGGAGTTCAACAAACTGAATCCATCACACAACATCCACCCATTACATTTTCTAAATCGCTTCTAATGTTCAGGGTCGGAAGCTAATTTCAATAATATCTTTGATGATTTATGGAGGAAAATCTTCAAAGATGTTTGTAAAGAGATGACACCATACAATCTTTAATGACCGGTGCATATAATAAAAGAAGACCCCTGTACACAGAGGGAAGCAGAAATCCTGCACATTGTTATACGGACCAGAACATCTGGTTCCTCCTCTATATAATGACTGAACACTATATATAATAGAAGACAAGCGTTTGGTGTTGATATTATACCATTAACATGTTGTCTTTTAGTCAGAGATACGCATCAAATCCCCAAAGAGAAGCGACTTATCTGATGATGATTTCCTCAAGTGGTTGGTTTCGATTGGAGGAACTCCCCCTGAGCTGCTGGCGAACCCTGAAGTCCTGAAGCTCTTCCTTCCTGCCCTGAAGGCCGACCTGCACGTTGTGGAGAGCTACAAGTGGGCGGACATCTTTGTTGTTAAATTTAACCTGTATTTAACCGTTAACATGAGCTCATTTGGGATTCAAAATGAACGTTTGTCGTGACTTGAGTTGCTGACTTCCCCGCAGGTGCAACAGGCCAGACAGGCCGTTCCTCTCCTGCCCTGTCACATGTTTTGACGGAAAAGAGGACATTCCTCACGACTTACAAGGTCAGTCCTCTGATTATTACTCACTCACTCCACCCTGTTAAACACAGGGCTTACGTAGGTTTCTGAACGCTCCATTTAACAGAAAGCACAGAACATTTAGTCTTTGTGATTTACAGGTTGGCAGCCTGTTTAGGTGGAAGATTATTGATTTAGTGCCAAATGCAAAACAAACACATCCGAAAGAATTCTAAAGATGTCAAAGGCCTAAGACAAATCAAATAAAAAGGTTCCAAAATGCACAATAGGCAGTGTCTGTGTCTGCTAGTACAGTGCTGTGTGTGTCCTCTGTGTGCGCTGAAGAATGTCTCGGTGTAAGTTGTGTCCCGGGTTTTTAATTAACTCACTGATTGTATGAATGTATTTTGTCAACAGCTTGGAAAGACATCACGTCAGGAGATTTCACCGTCAGGATGCTTGAGGGTTCCCATTTTTACCTGAAGGATTCTGGAAATGAAAAGACTCTGTTAGACTACATCACAAAGCACCTGGAGACATCCGAAATGGACTATTTATAATGAAATATGTACAATCACTGTATATATTGTATCTAATAATGTAAAAGTTTTATTTTTACTAATTCATTGTGACGGAGATGTTTATTCCGTATACCTTTCACAAGTGTAACATTGTGTGACACATTTGAGTAATTGTAGTTGTGAAAAGTGGATGTAAGAGAGTCATTCAATGCAATTTGATGTATCAATGTTAGGGCTGTAACTAACAATTCTTTTTATTGTTTAATCTGATGGTTGTTTTTACAAGATTAGTTTTAAGAAATAAGAAACAAGTTCTGTTAGACTTTATTTTCCTTACTTTTACATATTAAGTACAGTACATCACTCATTAATTAACATCAGTTTGATGTAAATGTGCAAGATTTCGCATAAAGGCTAACTTTCATCTGCAGTCCAGTTACATATTTGCTTTGTCCAGACAATACTCCCAACGCCCTGGGTATTTATTTTACAACAATATAAAAAAGAGACAAGCAGCAAAATAAAAAAAAAAAAGAACTATGTTTGGCTTTTTTTGTCTTTGTTTGAATTAATGAATTATCAAAGTAACTGTGGATTCATTTTCTGACAATCTACTAATTGACAAAGTCCCTAATCATGATCACTTAATAAACGCTAATGTAACTGACTCCACATTCTTATTTCTAAATCAAAACCATGCCCAGCCAAAGTGTTCTTTGTTGGAGCTTGTGCACAGCAAGCTTTCCACACAAAACCAAACCTTCATTTGGTTTTAGTGTCCTACATCATGAGACTCTGAGCCTGGGAGAGGTTGTGGCGCCCCCTGTTGGGATGTACATGCTGTGCTGGTTGCGGTCACCTATACTGAACCTCACCTTCTGTGTATATATAGATTGTGAAATTGCCAGAATACGTGCCGAAGGGCGTTTCGCCCGAAACGTCCCTGTGTCAATATTAAAACATTTGTCTTTATCATAAATGTGACATTTTTGCAATTGTCTCATTCAAGTTTAATATTCAGCCTTGAGTGCACACTGCTCTGAGTCAAATGACAAAAGGCACAAAAATGTTAAATTCAAATTATAGAGGAACTAATTCAATCTAATTATCTTTATAAACAACATAATTCATAAAGGTCTATATTCTTGCATCATATTCAGGGATGAGATACTCCATACAGACTGATTTGCAGTGTTTGGTTTAATATGAACCAGAGGGGAAGATATTTTAAACATGTGCTGGTAAATAACATGACATCTGTTGCTTTTACATGTCGCAGCTTCCCTTTGCTCAGTGATGGGTGAAGTTATGATTAAACAATGGCACTGGGGCGGGGGGAGTATTTCAAGAGTTGACAGCGCAAAGTCTGAGGTTAGGTTCTGTGTCTTTGGCAGCCGGGTTAAAGGCAGATGAGAAAGGGGTGGTGATGATGCTGCTACATGTGTGGTGGAGATGGAGGAGGCGGCAGGTGCTCGTTGTCCCCCTGCTGTGCGGCAGGATCGTCGTCCAGCTCGAAGGAGTCGGTGGAGTGAGCGTTGACGTGATGGGGAACCAGGTGGCGCAGGTCGCTGGGCGTCCACGGCAGCCTCACCTGGGCTCGCTGCGAAGGAGCCACCGTGCTGCTGTCGACGTCGGCCTCCACCAGCCACGAGGGTATCTGCACCTGGGCCACGGGTTCCAGCTCCGGCATGAAGGCTGGATTCACAATTCCAGCTGGATGAAAGCAGGAAACTGAATTAGTGCTGAGAGGGTTTGAAGGTTAAAGACACTGGTGGAAAGTAACCAAGTTCATTTACAGTGGAGATTTAAGGCATTTGTGCTTGGTTATTTCCGTTCTTTTGCTACTGTATACTTCTGCTCTACTACATTTAAGGCAAATATTGTAGTTTTTACTCGACTACATTTATCTGATCGGTATAGTTTATAGTTATTAGCGGTTACCAACTTTTTTGGCTTGTGCCTTAGTAAAAACAATGTGTAGTTGGAGACATTTTGAATGCTTTTGAGTTTTTAGCAGTTCCACCAAAGAGCGATTTCCCCACTAAACATCTCAAATGGTTACATTTAAAAAACAATTTAAGGTAAAAGTATCACATGTTTCACAAAAACTGCAAAGATTAAAGAAAAGTCCAAAGAATACAAATTTGTGAAGCGGAACGCAGTTTTCTTCTTCTTATCTGACCCTATGGAGGGGCCTGACCCCCAGGTTTGGAACCGTATATAAAGTAGTTACAAAGTAGCTGCAACAGTAAAATGCTTTTTACACATAATGTAAAATATAATCAGTCACAGGGGACATTTTACCCCAGAACCAGTACTTTTAATACTTTAGGTACATTTAGCTGATAATACTTTTGTACTTTAACTTGAATGAAGGGCTTTTACTTGTAATGGAGTATTTTTCATATGTTTACTTGGTAGTTTTACTTGGTTAAAGGACCCGAGTACTTCTTCCACCACTGGCTGAAGATAAGCGAATAAGATGGCGATATTTATTTTACCTCCTGCTCTGTAGGAGAGTCTCATGGGGAATGCCTCGTAGCCAAAGGCGCTGTCTCCCTCTGAGAACTCAAAATCTAGAAGAAAAAAAAGAGATATATTGTTTTTCAAAAAGGTACTTTTTCATTAGGTACTTGGACAATGAATTTTGTACAGTTTTTAAAAACTGAAATATAGATACGAACCTTCATCACCAGAATGGTAGCTTTTCCTTTTGTCCGTTGATTTTCCATTTGGCATCTGCAGGAGGTAGGTTGGTCATTTCTTTTGCAAATTACATCTTAAAACGTGACAATTAGGGCTGTGTATTATGTTGATGACAAAATTATGCTTTTTTAATGCCGTACTTTGATAAAAAACTCTTATTTTTTTCTGCAAAACTCTATTTGTCACACAAGAACTGTCTAAATAGAATAGTATTGAACTGGCAAAATACTGATTTAAATCAGGATTTATCTGATCTGAAAACAACATTACAAGATTATAAATCTGCACAGATAATTGATGACCGCTATCCTTACTTGAGAGCTTTTGATTGAGTGCTATGAAGACCTTTTGGTTCAATACCCAGCCCTTTTGGCTATTGTATAAAATTCCCTGTCCAGTAAGAACGAGTTTTGAGGCTCTGACCTGGTCTTTCTTTGTGTGCATGGTAATCGTCTTTGGTGGAGCAACGCCCATCTTTGCAGACTTAAAGGACTCCAAACGATTCCTCATGGTCCTCTGGAAGATCTCCTGCACCTCATTTTCATCCTCGTTGACATTGAAATGGCTCCGGCTGTACCTGTGCCGGTGCTTTAAACCAGAAAAACAGAAAAAAAAACATGTTTATCAAATGTTTCAGACATTGTTTTTAAAAAGGGACACGCCACCAACTTCACACATTACATTCCATTTTTCCCCCATTATGAGGAATGAAAACTGCGAGTAGGTATAATGTCTTCTGTGGCTTCTCAAGTTTGACAAAAATAACTCTGATGATGGGTTATCATTACAAACTGGGGGAGTAGTGTTTGAAAAAGGTGTGCAATTTGGCTCTTGCGAGTTATCCACCTACACGGAAGCGCAATACTAAACTGCTGCAGCACCCTTTCAATGTTATGAATGTAATGGAAATGCTTACCTGCTTCCTGCCCTTGTACAGATGCTGCTGCAGCAGGTGGTGACTGTTAATGTCCTCTGTTTCTCTTATACCCTTCATGTTCTGCTCATGCATTTCCAGGCTCACTGATGGCACAGGGTCTCTTCTACAGACGGAGAAATCATGTCACTTCCTTTACGTCTTTATTACACTCAAGTACGGCACTAACACTTGCACTTCTGTTGGCTTCTCATACCAAATATGGTGGAGAATTGGAGCCACCTGTGGCTGTTAGTAGAGACTGCAGTGGCTGCTTGTGGTCACCAGGGGGCAGTGTCTGGGCAGATCTAATGTAAGTAGATGTTCACTCTAAATAGCAGATTAACCCTAATTCTAGTATTCAACTTCTAGATAGTTCATATGCTTTGGTACCTTATATTTAAACATGTTTATCTTCAAAGTAATGAAAGAAATTGGACTAGTTTTTTAGTAAATTATTCTTAAACATGTTTTTAAATGATTTGACTGTACAGTGATGAAACACATCGATGCTGGTGTACTTCATTTTGATGTTTCTTAACAAATTTATAAAAAGAAATGGGCATTTCATGGGTTAAAACTGGCTCAACCGCCCTGAACCTTGCAAGGCCAATGCTGACACAGAGTCAACCGGTTGGGACATGTCTATGTCATGAAATTTATATAAAAAAAGACTCTAATCAGTCCTTCAGGCTTGCTTTTACACTACCTTGCAGTCCAGTGCTATCTCTCCTGTGATTGTGGCGTAAATCAGGTGAACGTGTTTGCTCACCTCGTGACAGTCTGGTCATCGTCTGACATGTCAGCCATGATGTCAGGCATGACATCTGAGTAATCATCACCAAACTTTTTCTTGAAGTCGATGAACGCGGTTTCGTTGCGGATAAACTCCAGAGAGCCTCGACGTTCACCCTGCAACATGGAGGCCAGAGGACTTCCTTTACCAACTGCAGCTGACCAGCACTGAATCACATGTCTGGTTCCTTTAACGTCCACTTGGACATGATAGACTTGAATAAACTTGAACATCACCACAACAACAAACGTGTGCAGCATTTATATGACCCTCACCTCAGCCACGTAGCTCATGGCGTCCTTGAGGTTCAGCTGATGGAAGACATTGAAGACGTAGTCGCGGCTCTTCCTTGCAGACGGCTTCATCAAAATCCTCGACATCCACTTCTCCTCAAAAGTGTTCCACCTTTGTAGAGAGAAGACATATAGTGGGGGAATAAGTATCGAATACATCAATATTTTGTCCAGTAAATGTATTTCCAATGAGCCTATTCAAGTGAAATTTGCACCAGACATTGGTATTAACTCAAACAATCCAGAAAAAAAAATCTGAAGATCCAAGTTCATATGTAAATAAAGTTATGTGTAATAAAGTGGAATGAAACAGGAAAAAAGTATTGAACACACTAACTGAAATGAATTCAGTACTTAGTGGAGAAGCCTTTGTTTGTAATGACAGCTTCAAGGCTCTTTCGGTATGAAGTAACTAATCTCCCTCAGTATTCAGGTGTGATTTTGGCCCATTCCTCTACACAGATCGTCTTTAAATCTTGAATATTGCAGGGGGCCCTCTTGTGAATCTGGATCTTCAGATGCTTCCACAAATGTTCAATTGGGTTTAAATCAGGTGATTG
>JAVQJF010126874.1:0-14076 GCA_036023855.1 Gadopsis marmoratus | reverse complement strand
AGAGAGAGAGAGAGAGAGAGAGGGAGGACCAGGAAGAGAAAGAGAGAGAGAGAGAGAGATCTCGGCTTTTGATTTTTGCTGATGAACGGAGTGACCCTCTTCCTCCCCCTCATCTTCCTCACAGGGTGACATTCCTCCCGCAGGAATGTCACCCTGCAGACGGAGACGGAGAGAGTAATCTCAAAAGAATAGTTTCAGCATGTTGGGAAGTACACTTATCTTCTTTCTTTCTGAGAGTGAGATGTTCAGATGGATATTAATCTCACGTCTGTGTGTTAAGTGCGGAGACGGAGTCAGGACATGGTTAGCCTAGCTTAGCATAAAGACTGGAAGCAGGGGGAAACGGCTGGACTGGCTCGGATGAAAGCTCAGAAATGCACCTACCAAGACTTCAAAAGCTCGGACTCAACTGACAGTTTCACTACTTACAGAGATACTTACTTACAGCTGTCCCATGACTTGATATCCACAGGGGCACTTAAAATCATGCTACTTAGGCTATGGATATCACGTTAATTAAGAAAAATGACTCCAAAAAAAGTTAAGAGGTCCGGACCTCAATGGTAACTAGAAATGATGCTGGTGTCTGTACTGGGCACACAGAAATGGAATTGATATGCATATGCCTAAATGCATTCAATATTTTAATGACCTTTAGTGAACTCTTTTCATGTTTCATTTTCTCCTGAATCTGTTAGTCATACACCTGTCTGTGGACCTACCTGCTGCAGGATCCTGGAGGACTGGGCGTACTTGCTTTGGTGGTCTTTCACCAGACGCTCAGAGGCCTCAGAGATGGCCGGGTATGGGAACCCGAGCAGTGGGTAGACCTGAGTGGAAACAGACAGAGAGACTAAGACACAATATTAGCAATAAAACAGACATTAGCAACATCCTTTAATCACTCTTATGAAATATAAAACTAGGCAATGGAGCTACATCACCCAGCAAAAATGTTTTGTTTGTTTACCTAATGTGTGTGTGTGTGTGTGTGTGTACCAGGTACTGGCTGTTCTTGAACAGCTCCTTCCCGCTCACTGAGCGAAGGTCATCGATCTTCAGACCAGAGTTCTGCTCCACCACGTGGTCCTCCACATGGTTAGTCCTTAACACACACACACAGAATAATATTTAGATACATACATACATTCATCAGTTTCTGTAAACAGTTTAAAGTATGTATTTGTGTCAATTTAAAAATCACATTATGCAAGTTTATGCCATCAGAGGGCACCAAAGATCACCAAATCCCTTTTATATGAAACTACATTTAAGTCACTATGTGTAGAATGTCAACGTCATTAAATCCTCTTACAAATTATGTAGAAAAAAATTTGTAGAAAAATGCTGAAAACTGGTTCAGATCTGTGATCAGTTGTCAGTAACAGCAGTAGAAAACCCTAAAGGACCATCTTCAAGGACATCTGGGATTTCTTCAAGGACCATTTGAACCTTCTCAAGGGCACTTGGAATCTCCTCAAAAACATCAGAAATCATCATCATTCAGGGCCATTGGAACATCTTACAGGACCACTGGAATATCAAGTACTGAGGGAGCCTCCTCAAGGAGCTCTGGAACTCCCTCAAGGATCCCTGGAAGGTCTACAAAGCACCTTTTAAACCTCCTCAAGTAACACTGGAACATCTTCTAGGACTACTGCAACATTTGCAAGGTGTCAGCAAATCTCCCCAGGGAACCTTGGAACCCCTGAAAGACCCAGAAACTGTTCAGTACCCTCTAAAATCTCAAGAGCCCCAATGGAATGTCAAGGACCTCAGGAACCACCAAAAACCCCTTTAACTACTTTAAAGGCCCTATAGAACCTCCTCAAGGGCCATTGAAATGTCATCCAGCACTCCAGGAACTTGTTCAAGCACCACTGAAACAGTTGTAGTATCAGTACTCACCACTCCACTTTGAGATTGATGAAGGTCAGCAGTTGTCGTTTTCCTTTACAGGTCTGACACTCCTTCGTTCCCTTAGCTTTACACATTGTACACCTGCGCGCACACACACAAACACAGTCAGACATGTGACACACATGACAGAACAATGTAATTTAACTGCCGTTTTTCATGTTCTACTTCTTTAATTCTGAATGCTGTTAACTTCATATCCTGCTGAAAATTTTTCAAACTATCAATCCATTGTTGTCATCCATGTGTTGTCTCTTAGGTGTTTAAAATAACGGTGTTGTGACTCTGTCTGCTGGTGCATTCAGGGGCAATCTGACAATTTGAGGCTGTTTAACGCAGACATTTCAAACTTTTTTGTCATCTGGGTTTGATGCTCTGACAACACATCTTATCTTTGTGACATTTTTCAGTCTCAGTCCTTGAATGCATTACAGAAGAGAGATATCAAAGCTGTACCTAGATCCGTAGTGAATGGGTTAAACATGCAGAAAGAGACATCTGACCTTTTTTGGGCTATTTTTTGACTTTTATTGTGAAGCAGTCACAGAGAGCCTGGCATATTGGTCAGCGATTGTTCATCACAAATGCGTCTCCCAACATTTTTTCAATTATTGCAAGGGGTCAATGGAACAGTGAGCTGCACACCTCCAACTCCTGTTACTGCACTCTGCTGTTGTGTGGAAAACTACTACTGTGAAATCATATTGCGGTTGCAATTATTATTGATTGGTGTCTTTATTGAAACAACGTGAGCTGCATTGGCTGCACTGTGAACCCGATTCACCAGCTACTCTTCTGTTGCATTTCTGAGAATGTAGCTGCTCAGCGAGTGATGGCTGCAGCATTAAAACTCTCCTGCTGATACCAGGTGTCGCCAAATCAACCAGAACTGAAATCTTAAGGATTGCAACTTTAAACCCCCAGGTACGTGGCTCCCAACCCTTTTGGCTATTTGGCTTTTACTTATTCAAGTCTCTAAAATATAATCAAATAAGAAAAAAATCTATTGTGTTAGATTACGACTTTGATTGAAGGGGTCACAAGCCAAAAGGTTTGAGAGTCACTACCCTAGAGCACCAGGACTCTCTGACCCCCCCTGCAGGACCTGTCTTTGCCTGTAGCATCACAGCGAGTGCAGCTCTCATCATTGTTCTTCCCAGAGCCGCTACACACAAAGCACTGTTTCTACAGAGAGAAAAACACACACACACACGATTATTAACATTCATTGTAAATCCACATTAAATTAGTTGCGATTGATTTGATCTGTTTATCTATGTAATCTACTACATCCTCAGCTTCTAATCCTGTCTTTAATGTTATGTAGCTGCTATGTTAAGTAAACTACTATTATTTTGTGTTTTTATTACCAATTTAATAATTGACTGGTTGACTTACATATCCATTTCCATGGCACTCATCACACGGCATCGTCCCTGTGGCACGGCAGTTGTTGCATTCCTACAAACACACACACACACACAAAGCTAAAAACAACTTTACTATCTGAATCCTGCTCTCTGATTGGCTGTCTGTTAAAATCAAACACAGCTCTTCTTCTTCTAGTTTTACGGCGGTTGGCATCATGCACCATTAAGCTAATGGTGCATTACTGCTGCCTTCCGCTCCGGAGAGTGGAACAGACAATAGACTCAATAACTACATCCCTTCAACCAAAACCTCTCTATCATCAAATACAGTTCAGGTAGACATCTGTTCTAAATCAGAACTCAAACAGCAGGTAACCTCAGCAACACGGTGGGCTTTGACAGACAGCTCCTGTTAACCAATCACCTTGATGGAGGAGGTGAAGGGCACACGGATCTCCTCAGTGTGATTGGTGAAGAGGCCGGGAGCCGTGGCCTGGACCTCCCAGGGCCGGGGGGCAGGCTGGGTGTAGAAGTCAGCCAGCTCACCTGTCGGTCACACAAGACAGACGTCACAGCCACATGTCAATCAAAAACCTGTCAAAATCCACCTGAAACTGCTGCCATGGTGATGTCATCAGGGTTAAATTTGTAAAAGAAAGACTGCCTCGTCTAATCAAAGACACTATCAAGTTGCATTGTGGGAAATGTATTATGGGGCGCATACTAATCCATACTGGGGACTAAACGTCAAGATGCCTTGTACTCTGCTGCACAGATTTTGACCATCCTTTTTTAGATCTGTGTCCAAGTCCAACAATGGGACCGAAATACTGAATCACTGAAGGTGGACTTATTTAATGTTACCGACAGCCGCTTCCCCTGTTGGTGTGTTCAAGTACATCTGTGTTAGCCTGTTAAAAAGCAACCTTTTTAGTATAAGAAGCAACCAAATTCAAATAAGTATTTCATGACACAGTAATTGTTTAGCTCGTTATTTGTCTTCTGGGTTTGATGTTCTGACAATAAGGGCTTTATACAGTATGTTTAACCTTCCTGAGTAAAAACCTTCATATTTAACTCAGTGAAGTTATCCAGAAAATCAGTAGTCCTACAATGATTTAACACTTCTTTGCACACATCTCTTGTACGTCTTATCTCTGTGAGGACCCATTTGACACCTTAAAAGTGAGGACATTTAATTTGTCCAGTTCTTCAAAGGGCTGTTCGACGTGTAAGTGAAATTAGGTTTGATTATGTAATCATGATATATTCCTTTATGTTTGATCATGCTGAATGCTGTACAATGTAACCTTTGTGCGAATGATTGTCTAAACACTTGAGTGACATCAGCAGTGACATCATGATGTACTCACATGTGCCCACCCAATAAAGTCACCACAAATGGTTCACCTTTCTGCTGGTCTGATTAGATGAAAAATGAACCTCCCTTTCTCTCAATAACCGATAAGTTACCTCACTAAACTTACAGGAATTAAACAACATTAAAGTAGCAATGATAACAATTCTGTGGACCGTTTAAGCTCAGAGTTAGCGTGTGTGTGTGTGTACCTTCATACGGTTTGTTTGCCCAATCAGTTGACCTGGACTCAGTGAAGGTCTCCAGCCGGTACTGCAGAACAGAAAACACACTTCAACAGGAGACACTACATGTGCAGTGTTAATAACAATTTAACCGAGAGAGTGTGTTCAATATAGAAAAAACAATAGGAATGTTATAATATTAAAAGTAAAAATAATCACAAAGATAACAGTAACAGAACCAGTTATTAGTTCCACCCAATCTGCTGCTGATCACAATCAGTCAATTTTAATTACAGATCATTTGATTTGGATCTTACACTTTGCTGACTGAGAGTTATGGTGAATAATCAAACATAATTGAAACAGTGAAGCTTTCTCAATACAGAATACAGAACTCCAGAACTTGCCTGAGATTCATTGGGTTTTTAAGCTTTATTTAGTATGGCAGTAATTCAGTGATCGATGTCTGTATCTCCACGGGTACACTGCAAACGCAAATTGCTAATTTGGTGTAACTATTAAAAAAATCAAGTTGTAGCCCACAGCTTACCAAGTGACTCATTCCATGGAAATAATGCTTTTGCAGAAATCAAGAGCCAAGACTTAGAGTTCCACCAAATAAAAGTAAGACAAAGAATAATAATGGGGTGGGGGGTTGTATAGGTGTTCATACAGGTTTTCGCATGCACAACAAGAGGTTGATCAAATGTATTCTATGCATAGAAATTAGCACACGGATGGTTTAAGCACAAAGCTGTAAATGCAGAGGCCTGTGATTAGTTGGTTATTATGCATTAGGGGTAGATGATGGGGTCTTAGTCACAAGGCAAACTGATGGCTTTAAGGGAAGCTTTCTATAAGATAAAATGGAACCAATCAGCAACGTGTGTTACATCAGATGACGATATTGGCCCTACAGAACACGACCGGAGCACCTTAAAGTAACAAACGCAGCAGTAACACCAGCAGTTCACAGCATCACAAAGAGTGTGAACATCAGATCACCCTGTAGGTGTTGAACGGCTCCATGTTGGTGATGACTCCATCGGTGGCAGGACCTTTGCTGTAGCAGCAGTGAGACGACACGTAGCTAGTGAACGCCTCACGAGCCACATCCTCCGTCAGTGAGGGGATGCTACACACACACAGACACACACCATGAGTTAAACCAGAATATTCTCTGAACGCAGCCTTTTCTCATCCAGCAAACCCAAAAACAACACGAGCATCCCGCAGGCTGCGATTGTCTGGTTGTTACAGGCTCCGCCCCTCTCAGGTGATGCCAGATCTTACCTCCAGTTATCAGGTGGAAGACCGGGTTGGGGCGGGGCTACAGGCACCATAGGCATAGGAGGGGGCAGGTAACCTCCTGCAGCGACAACGACAAACTTAAAGCCAGTAGCATCAACATCATGAATATTAAGTGAGACGTTGTGGGTTTAACTCCTCTTACCTCCTCCTGCCACAGTGTTTTCATAGCCAGGCACATTGCCATACATGTTGGCCGCAGGGGCGATGGGAGGGGGATACACCGCTGGAACAAACATCAGCAGAAAACAGTTCATATACCAGATCATCAGGAAGATTTTCTGTTAATTCTTCAGGCTTCATAACAAACATTACAGCTAAAGAGAAACAACTTTGTCTTCCTGGTTCACTGGAGCCCCGAGTGTATAATTTGGGAAATACATTTATCTGTTTTCTTGCCAAGAGTTCGATGAGAAGATTGACACCGCTTTCATGTTTTTTTGTAACTATGAAGCAGGAGCCAGCAGCCAATTAGCTTAGCACAAAGACTGGAAACGGGGGGAAACAGCTAGCCTGGCTAGAGAGGGAGAGGAGGGAGAGGAGGCAGTAGGAAATTAAAGGAGGAAATAAAAAGAAAAAGAAGTAGACTGGAAAGGAAATGAGGAGATAGAGAAGGATATGAGGAGGTAAGAAACCAGCAGAGGAAGTAGGAAAGGAATTGAGATAGTTTCTCAAGAACCAGTTTACAGAACCGGTTTTTTTTTTTCATCACACTGGCGGAAATGGGCTTCCGTAGGCCGGTAAAAGCTGCTGCAGTTCTGCCGCTATGAAGATAAAGGGCGAGTCCACCGTTTCTACACCGAGCAGACTGAAAGACTGATCTTAACTATGCTGAAGTTGTGCGTGTCTTGCAGAGCAGCTGCCTGGTGTTGCGGTCGGTTTGGTGACCCGTGTAATGTTGTGCTCTCCAGTTCCTACCTGCGCTGTTCATCCTGCTGCTGTCTGATCCACCGGACGTCGGCTCGGCGTTAGTACATGTCCCACACCCCGATACACGCGTCTGCAAGTCTCCAAGCAGCGACAACGAAACACGCAACGTCCGGTGCGGCCTTCAAAGTTAAAGTCTAATTGGCAGACGACTGTTGGATAATACAAAACGTTTAAGACGTCCACTTGGAACGTTTTGTACCCACGGTGACCGATATATCTAGATCGACAGATATAGATTACAAACAGGCCTACATTCTAACACAAGTTAAACTAGATAGTCAAATGCAATAGAGGTGGGAGTTTGAGTCACAGAAGATAACAGTAACTGCATGGAGGATGCATTCAAGAATCCTTTCAAAGGAGAGAACGTAAGGTGATTTTGTATCAGTGGGGAAATAATATTTAGTTAAAGTTCAAGGCAAACTTTGGCATATGGCGTTTTATGTAATGGGCCAAAAATAGAACTACGCCCTTGCTGTCAACATTTCCAGTGCAGTGCTAAATTTAAGACAGCCTCACTTTGATGCACAGTATGTAATGCACTTTAACATCCGGCGTTTATGTGATTCCTGCAGACCAGTAGCTTGACGCCAAGTGGTCTGCAGGAATGCCGACCACGCCCCATCTATAAGGGATTACGTAACTGAGCAGATGGTATTTATTGAACAGCTGTAGAAACAGGGATGTGAAAGGAGGCCACTGTGATTGTAGTAGAAGTTCTGAAGCATCAGGTCGTTCACACATTACCAATATGATAACATATTTATAGTCTTTAAAACAGGCTGAGGTTCTGCTGGCTGCAACAATATGAGTTGGGACTTGACTGTCTTGACTTGGGACTTGAGTTGGGACTTGACTGTCTTGACTTGGGACTTGAGTTGGGACTTGACTGTCTTGACTTGGGACTTGAGTGCAAACACTTGAGACTTTCATGCAGAACAATGACTTGGTCCCACCTCTGGCAGGCTGCAGCTGAAGCCGTGGGGAGCTGGCATTTCCCATACAAGCGCCAAACTAAAAGAATGTCAAGAAACTGGCCTTTGTCTCTCTCGCCCCTGAGGCAGAGCAACGTAAAGGGTTTCGTGGAAGCATTTTAGGCAAGTTGAGACACAACTGCTCATAGTTGACGCCCGGACCACCGAAAACCTCACGTATGTCACTGATTAGTTGTTACTTTAACTGGTAAAGGAGAAACAGAAAATTACTCAGATTCAGTTTTACTTCACTTCTTAGCTGTCCTATTTTTTGTTAAGTTCAAACTGGTGATGTCAAACTTTACAAAGTGTAAAGCTTATTGGAAACAGGTTTGAAGCCAGAAGCAGGAATCAGAATCCAACAGGATAAAAGTAATAGTTCTCATTTGCTCAGTAGTCAGGGACATGAAAACGTAACAAAACCAGGCAGGCAGAGAAGAACAGGAAGATGTATCATGATCTGGAGGCGGAGGCAGGGTCTGAAATGACAAGAGAGGTTTAGTGCACGAGTGGCGTGGGCAGGAAAACTAAAGAAAATTAATGGTAGCGAAAAAAAACCTAAGAAATGCTATTAAAAACGTTGTCACGAGGTGACCTGCTTCGATTACAGGGGGGAAAAATCAGGGTGCCCGACGAGGAACTAAATAAATGTTAAAAAAAAAATAGATCAATAATTAAAAACAGGCAGAAACTCCACGGTTTCAGTACATCATTTTCACCATCACAGACACACATTCACACGTCTCCAGAACTATGCGTAATATTACACTCAGCTGACACAGTGTTAATTCCCCAGGATTTGGCTAACCTTGTGTGACCTTGTGTGACCTTGTGTGCTTTTCTGACACCGGTGACCTGTTCTGAAAGATTCACAGTTTACACAGCGACATCGTGTGTAGAAGAGCAGCAAATCTCTTTGTTTAAATCTCTTAGATTAAAGGACTTTGTCAAAAATCTTTCATAAGATTTCTTTTCAGACTCATTTCAGAACTTATACACATGCGTTCCTCCGCGGTAAAACTTGAGACGATGAGCTAAATGTTCACTAAACTCATCAAAATAAGTTTGTAAAGAAACACAGTCAGCATATTAGCAGACTTCCCAGCATGCATTGTTTGAGCGTTAAAACTCTCCCTTCTCAGTTTATTGTTTAAAGAAAACACATGGAAATTTGCCGCGTGTCGTCTTTAATAATTTCATTTTTTGTTTACTTGTTTATTTACATTTATCTGTAATTTCTTTTTTCTATTAATTTGTCATTGCTGCTCAGATTTTCTGAAATGTCAGATTATGTGCTACATTGTTGTAATGTTTGTATTTTAAAGACACTTAGCAGACAGCATGCAGCCAGCAGGGGGAGCCAGAGTCTCACACACTCTTACTGCTGGCAGAGACTTCAGTTTACATTCCTGTAGTTCTTGGCAGTTACAGTGTGTGTGTGTGTGAGAGTAAAGAGGCAGAGTTACAGTACTGAAGTTTTTACACTGAACCAGAGACACAGAGACGGACAGAGAGGAAACTGCAGATTAAATAAAAGTGTGTGTGTGTGTGTGTCTGTAAATCAAACACACCTCAGAGGGGCTGAAATGTTTGAAATGTCCTTTAGAATAATGTTCAGGTCAGTGACGGTGTGTTCAGACACAGTGTATCTGTGGAAAGAGTTGGCTAATGATCAGTTCATTTTTTAAAAATGTTTTGTCTGGAAAACATACTTTGAATACTTTATCTTTATCTGAGCTTAGCATGAGCTAAGACTTGTGTTAACCCTGAACTAAGGTCGCTTTCACACCTATACCTCGATTTATTTGGTCTGAACCTTGGTGAAAAAATTATTACTTGTCGGTTCTGGTCTGATTCGTGTTCGCAGTTCTCAAATGAAAAAAATGGAGTAAACATAAAGGTTATATTAAATGACACCTTTTGACTCATCTGAATGGGGTTTTTGGCCCCTGTTAGCCGCGAGCTATCTAAGATTGTAGTCACACCAGATAAAGTTAGCTACTTTTATTGTGATATATATTTGAAGCGGTTCATTAACAAGTGAAACCTGATACAAACATTTTTTGTTTATGTAGCTCCCTTTAAATAATCTAAATCAACCGTATTGGGGTTAATATTTTTATTTGTTTTGCAGCCAGTTTTCCACTTGTTTGATGACACTTGAACAGAACAGTCAAACACAAACTATACTTTCCACGTCAGCGTAGCTGTGGGGGGCTGCGTGATGTTAAATTCTTTATCTGCCCATGTACCAAGCTCCTGTTAGCCATGACCAGCGACCCACATTAGCTCAAAGCTGCTAACTGGGGCTGTTTTCAACAAAATCAAAATTAAAATCAGCCGAACAGCCAAATGCTGGTGCTTCATCTTCACTCCTGGAAATAAAACAACAGAAGAAGAGCAAGAAGCAGGCCCAGCAGTGCCATCAGTTAATGTGAAGATCTGTTTCGTAAGACATTATCAAAGCTTCCTCACAGCTTTAAAACATCAGAGAGGAAACACTGAGGAGAGTTTTCTGATGTTTCTATTCATAACAGATTCAGGAGGGAGCTGAACTCACAGCTCGGAGCCTCTGGTCCTCCTCCGCTGAGAGGATGTTTACACATCACTCTCTGTCTGTGTGTGTGTGTGTGTGTCATCCGGGTTAAGCAGAGTCATGCATTTTTTCCATTACCCTCATCAAATCAATGTTAAACACTCCTCCTCCATCTACTGTGCCTGTACAACCACAGAGAGAGAGTGTGTGTTACCAACAGACCCGATCAATAAGCGGATAGGATATTTGATCAGTAAAAACTGGGACAACCAGTCTGCCAGATGTGGTTTGCAGATGAACTGCTGCTGATTTGAACCAGTTTGCTGTTATTTCACGGCACAGATAAAGAATGAATGACTGGTTTCAACGACTTCGGGATCTCTTTTGACATTTGTGGCTTTGAGTGAAATGTCTCAACAACTGTTGGATGGATTGACACCTGATACAGACATTCACGTCCCCCTTAGAATGATTGGAATTACTTTGCATCTAGTGCTATTATCAGTATCAATACTTTGGTTAATGACTTAATACCTGCAAAACTAATGACAATACCCTCAGACTTACTGCTAATTAGCAAATATTAGTATGCAAACATGCTAAACTAAGATGGTGAACATGGTAAACATTACCT
The DNA here is from genome assembly GCA_036023855.1 of Gadopsis marmoratus. Lineage (NCBI taxonomy): Eukaryota > Metazoa > Chordata > Actinopteri > Centrarchiformes > Percichthyidae > Gadopsis > Gadopsis marmoratus. The sequence goes on along the minus strand of JAVQJF010126874.1, from coordinate 2,865 downwards.
GTTCAACATCAGCATGTTAGCATTGTCATTGTGAGCATGTTAGCATTTAGCTGTACCGCTGTGCCAAGTACAGCGTCACAGAGCCACTAGCACGGCTGCAGAATCTTAGTCTTGCTCAAATGTAACTTCCAAGAAAACATTGTCCTATATTTTGGGCAATAACACAGCCAGTCAGGCTGTGTACAGTTCCCAATACCCAGCCTGAGAGGCTAAACTCAGGGCAGAATAGTCCCCCTAAAAGACACTGTCCCATCCATCAGCCAAACAGTGTCTGTTTATGGTCAACCACACAGTGTCAGTGTGCAATCCCGTTGTCATAACAACTGCTCCGTAAACCGCCTCTTCTTCAATGTAACCACAGGTCACCATGGCAACAGTAAACATCCAGGAAGCCCATAGTTGATGGTGGCAACCTGAAAGCGGAACACAGAGGTTTGATCCCTGCAGCTCCTGCAGAAAAGAGATTATAGCTAAAAAAAAAATCAAAGCAAAACAAACAAAAAAAACCCAGATTTGATAGTTTACATTAAATCAAACAATAACAATAATAAAAATAAAAAAACTAAAAGATATTTAACATTAGCATTAAGTCTAATATAGTATCATCCAGAACTGGCTCCCACACAGTGAATGTTCCGGTCTTTAACGGGACATTTTGTAGTAAAAAAAATAACATAGTTAGCTAAAGATATACGAACTCTTGGCTTTGGATGTAACACTAGGTTAATACTGTACATAGCATGCTAGGTAGCTGAAAATGCAGCAAATGCAGCTTACTTTAGCGCAGATAAATATGTAATTCATTCCTTACACTGTTGTTTTGTAAAGAAAAGACACGAGGCTCCAAGCTCTTTGTACAGAGTACAGTACTTTTTACGACAGCCCCATGAACACCTCTTCAACAAGACTGACGAACCTGTGTGCCTAGTTATGGTCTTAGCTATGATTGGACAATCACCGTTTGGGGGAGGGGTTTACTGAGCTGTCAGTTGGGACTGAATCTAGAATCATCTGCGTGTAAATAATAAAAACAAAACACTTCAAAAATAAAAATTGAAATCAAATCCATATTTACATCATAGTGGTGGTCATCTGCATTGGACGTCATGATTTTGAGAGGACTGTGACGCAGCTTCAATCCTCTGTATGTCTTGTGCATGCTGCAGAATTGACAATAAAACAGACTTTGATTTTGACTTTGACTGTTCCTTTAAGACTTTATTCTGCACAGTGTTGAACTGAAAACAGAAGAAACCTCGGGAGAGTAGCACAGTGGACACAGTGGAAACTACAGGACATCCTGAACGGTCACTGTTCACACACACACACACACGCACATCATCCAACCTTTAACCCTACAGTCAGTCTGATTTTTTATATTTAGGTCATCTGGAGGAAAAGTCACAAAACGTTTGAGACCAAATGGATCAAACAGGAAAATGAGTTGGTCACAGTGACCACAGCGACGAATGCACAGTACGTAACTGTCCGCTAACTCTGTTTGCTGCTGGTCATCTTCGTTGTCGACTCGCTGAGTGTGAGAGCCACTGCGGACGCCATCGTCCCGATAACACAACCAGAGAGCACTTCAACGAGTCAAAGAAAGTCCAACCTGGCACCTTTGGTGGACACGTGTCTTCAGAGGACGGCCAGGTCATGGCAGCTCTTGGACCGTACTTTGACCGCCATGCGCTGGTTGTTGCGTGCTACCAGCCGGTCCAGGAAGCGCCGAGCCTTCTGGGTAAGGCTCTCTTTGCGTTTATAGATGGAGCGTCGGCGCTGGACGGCCTCGCAGCCGTCCCGACGGAGGCGTATCTGTCGGACCACGCCCTCGAACAGCTCGGTCACATTGTGCTGCAGAGACGCCGACGTCTCAGTGAACTTACAGTCAAACACCACCGCACACGCTCGGCCCTCTGGGAAAACAGACACATACAGAAAGAAAAAAATAAATTAGCATCAGTCAATCATTACCCATTATCAGTTTGTTGTATATTGATATGTGCGTGTATGTATCCCCCCGTGACCTTTGACCCCCCACCTTCCACAGTGACTTCTCTGGATCGCACCAGGTCACTCTTGTTGCCCACAAGGATGATGGGAAGGTTTTCGGCCTGGCGGATGCGTCGCAGCGTGATACGGAGCTCAGCAGCAGAGTCGAAGCTGGAGCGGTCAGTGACGGAGTAGACAATGACATAAGCACTCCCAACCTTCAGACAGTCGTCCCGAGAGAGGTCGTCCTCCCCCTCCTGACAGGTAGAGAGACACGGAAACAGAGGACGGAAAGAAACATCTTATTTTTTATTTAAATCCAGATTTTAAGAGCTAATTTGGAAATACACATGGCCTACTTTTAAGGTTGCTTGCTCTGGTCAGAGTCGTGGTAGCAGCATGGTCTTAATTCACGTAGACATAACTCAACATTCAGAAATGCGCTGTAAAGACGCAGCGTTATGAACGGTGAAGCCAAAAACAACCCAAATAAATCCATCAATCACCATGAATCTGAACTGAATAAAGTGAGTCATGTCAGAAAAATGTGATCTGTGAGTTCCATCCCTATGGAAGCCCATTTCCGCCAGTGGGAGGAAAAAAAAAACGATTCTGTAAGTCAATATATTGAGAAACTATCTCAATATAATGAGAAACTATCTCAATATAATGACTTACTATCTCAATATATTGACTTACTATCTCAATATAATGAGAAAGTATCTCAATATAATGACTTACTATTTCAATATAATGAGAAAGTATCTCAATATATTGAGAAAGTATCTCAATATAATGACTTACTATCTCAATATATTGAGAAACTATCTCAATATAACGAGAAAAGTATCTCAATATAACGAGAAACTATCT
>JAVQJF010126869.1:0-15294 GCA_036023855.1 Gadopsis marmoratus | reverse complement strand
GATTTTCTGAAGGAGAGAAGAAGAAAAAAGAACTTTCAGCAATTTACAATTTCAGCATTTCTGTTTTTAACGAGCGTCCACTAAGCTGCGAGATAGAAATGCAAATTCACCTCGATGGGCCGAAGAGCCCACGCTGAAAAATTAATGCAGTCTCCCTTTAATTTGGCCGAGCGCACAAAAACCATACGCTGGCTGTAAACAGGGGGGGGGGGGAGAGACAACGAGGACATAAGGAAGAAGAGAGTTTTCAGGGTTGACATTTTAACTGTAATCTGTGCTTTGTCTTTACTCTCAGCATGAATATTAAGGCATTTAAACCCTCATCAGGTCAACGGCGTCGCACCTTTTATACAAAACACCTGACAGAAGCGCCTCCTGTAACTGGGCTAAAATGGAATCCGGGCTGAGGATTACGGAAGCACAGCGTGGTGTGTGTTCGGAGGAAAAAACACCAACATTCGCCAAGCGCTGGTCGTCTCCTCGTCCACTGATGAACAGTGTTAAAGAATTCATTACCAAACTCTGTGTGTGTGTGTGTGTGTGTGTCCGGGACAATTAAGTACGGCTTCACAGTGATTGATACTAGCTTGGCTTTCAATTTGTTCCACTACAAAGCTACCCCCCCCCCCCCACACACACACACACTCTCTTCCCTGTTGTGTGTGCTGTTACTCAGGTTAAAGTGGTCAAACTAAACTCTAAAATCTGGTCTGCTCTCTCCTAATCCCAGAACAGCTGATACTTTGGGAGATTAGAACGTTTCCACCCAGACGGAAGGCTGCTACAGTGTCGGGTCCCGAGTCTTAATCTTGCACGGAACACACTTTTTTTTATATATATATATATATATATATATATATAGTTTTTTGTTTTTTTTGAGCCTGTGTATCTTAACTGGTGAAGTTAAATATGTTTGGCCGATCTTCCAAAAAGGGTTTTTGAGTTTTAACAACATGTAGGATTGCCTAATGATGACCTGGCATCACACCGCGAGGTCAAGATGTTCTTTAGTCCCAAAACGCCAAGTCAAGTCTAAATCACGGCGTTCAGGTCCGCTCTCAACATAACAGCCTTCTCCGCGTAGGTTCGCTAAGGAATTAAGTTGATTTAATTTAATGTGCATCTTCAGTCTTCAAGTCTCCTCTCTAGGAAACCAATAACGCACTCTGACACTTCTTTGCCTCCTCCTGGTGCTCCCAGCAGGATTGGGGGCGTGCGGTCTTTACGGGAGGAGAATGCTCACAGGAACTACAGCTGGAGAGGGTTACAGTCATCAGTGACCAATAGCAACCTTTGCACACCTGAACACAAACTGGCCTTCAGCCACACTTGCAAGTCCTCGTCCTTAATCAAGCTGGTTGATCTCATCCGTCACCTGCATGGCTGAGCAGCTCAAAAGCGTTTGGTTGGCGAGCGCCTAGTTCGCCACAATGAAGCACACGAAGTTAATGACCGCTTGGCTACCTTTGGTTGGAATTTGGGTTCGATTCCTGTAGCAGCTGCCGTCTTTCCTCACTAATAGCAAACCTATCACAGAGTGACCCGTCCAGGCCCACGTTGTTGCTGTTTGGAGAGAGCTGCACACACACACACACACACACACACACACACACACACAGGCGTTGTGTGTAGCCACACGTGTGCTGCTATATGCATGTGAATACCTGCATGTGTGCAGGAAGTCATCTAATGGCGTGTAGGGCAGGAGTCATGTGGGTGAATAAGTACAGACGTCAATAACCGGAGGACACGTGTGCATGAAAACACACACAGCAGATCCATCATGGAGGAGGCGGCTCTGACCGGCCTGAAGGTGACCGAGACAATCATGTCCACGAGGTTGTCGGTACAAATCCCAATACAGCGCAGGAGGCTGAGCAGAGGGTGTGTTCTGGAGAACATTTCTGGTCATCTTGTTTTACAGGAAATGTAAAATATTTATGTGTCTGAAAACCGCGGAGCGTTTTCTCTGAGCTTTCCGCCACTTTCAGAATGACAGAAGATGATCTAATGCAGTTTAAAGCCTCGAGGTCCAAAATTTACTTTTTCCTTAAACACACACACACACAGTATATAACTTTAACCACCGGAACTAGTCGTCCAAATCTACACCAAGCCTGGAGTGTATTTAGAGGAACGTATCTTTGAGCCAGGCTAATATTAAGAGTGTGTGTGTTTGCGAGCGAGCTCTTTGAAGAGCTCTCATCTCTGATCAGCATGAGGTCGACTCTTCTCCCAAATGTCACCATGTAGCGCTCAGCAGGCCGCCATTCACACACAGAGGTTCTGACTCAGGAGAGGAGGGAGAGTCAGAGGTGCAGATCAAGAAGGGATGAAACGATGTCGGTGGGCTGAGAGAAAGAATGTCTAGTTTGCTTTGGTCAGTTAAGAAATATAGAACAAGCACACAGAACCCGAACGCAATGAAAACAAATGAATGAAAATGACAAGTAGATTACATGTAGAATAATTCATTCAACACAGACATGAAGTCATCAAGGTTCTAAATTTAAGTGTTTCTCCGTCTGCACATCGAAGCGAACTGCACCTGCTGATGAAGATCGTGTGACGTGACGGAGCTGTGGAGCAGCTACTAAACGGACCTGAAGGTTAACCTGTTTTATCACACAGACATATAGATTGATAATGCTTGAAAATAATCTAATCAATTAACCGCAATTTTAAATATAAATAATTGTCGATGACTGGCATTAAAAAGGAACGACGTTCAACATCTTCTTCTTATTGTCCAAAAGATCAATATCTAAAATCAAACAGGAGCCAACACCAATCAGCCGTAACATCCAGACAGAAACGGCCCCCCGAGCGTCTCCCCATGCAGCAAACTGTTCTGACTCCTTTCTGTCAGAACCAGCATCACTGTTTCAGCAGTTTGAGCTACAGAAGCTCTTCTGTTGGATCGGACCACACGGTCCAGCCTTCGATCCTTGGCCCCCCATGACCCTGTCTCCGGTTCAGCTGGTTCTCCTTCCTTGGACCACTTCTGGTAGGTGCTGCCCCCTGCAGACCAGAACACCCAACAAGAGCTGCAGTGTTGGAGATGCTCTGACCCAGTCGTCCAGCATCACAGTTCGGTTCCTTGTCAAAGTCGCTCACATCCTTCCTGCTTCAACACGTCAACTTGGAGACAAAATGTTCGCTTGCTGCCTCATATATCCCCCCACTGACGGGTGCCATGGTAACCAGATAATCAATGCTCTTCACTTGGCTGATCGGTGTATATTCAGCTATGTTTTCTCTAATGCATCACTTATCCCGCTGTGGGGGGTCCCCCCCCCCCCCCCCCCTTCGTCTGACAGAATAATCGATAGTCATTTCACCCTCAGGTCCTTCCTGCCTACAGGGGCAAAACAGGTGACCACACCGGGGGCAAAGAGGAGACGAGAGGAGGTAATGAGGGCAGAGGAGAGGAGACACACAGAAGAAGATGGTTATTTTATATGATGAAGAGACACTTATAAATAAACATAAAGTAACATGATCAACAGGCACGCAGGCTGTATCGAACGAGAGAGAAAGAAAGTGACGACAAGAGCAGCAGATCAGCATCATCTACAACACCTGGACACGCACAAAAAATTCCATTTCCAAATAATTCCTCCTGGGATTGAAGCAACAATATGAGCAGCTGGCTAATCTACATGTCACAGCACCTGGTTTAACTGCTGGACACACACACACACAAAGAGAGGAGCTACTGTTTGTTATGGTCTTGATGATCTTTACGTTACGTCTTTACTTTCCTTCTATAGTGTTTTTTGTGTGTGTTCTTTGAATATTGCTTTTATTTTGATTATTGAGAGACTCTTCAGGCGCCTCGTCTTTTTGCATTTAAATAAATCACAACTTTGCCTCCTGAGAACCGAGTAAAAAAAGTGTCTTCCATTTTAAGTTTTTTTTTGTCTCAGCATGAAATCAATGTTCCCGTCATTCCACACAAACACATGAGACATCACTGGAAGTGCCAGGATGTCTTATTTAGCACAGCAGCACTTAGCAGGGTCGCTCAGATGAGTCAAAGGATACAGACCAAAAACCAACGTCCACTACAGAGGACATAGATGAACAGGCTGGGTCTCAGGAGGATAATGTAAAGCGGGAACGACGTGCAGGAGCGATTCTTGGCTCGCTCACACCGACATTTATACCAAACGGCACAAAGTTCAGGCTGAAGTTAGTTTACCTGCCATCAGCGCATCGGAGGGAGACGGCGTTTTACACAACCCAACATAAACTACAACTAGATATTTATTGACAGACTTTATTCCGTCACAAACGACACATTGAAAATTGAATTAAAAGCGACCTTTGGAAAAGAAGAACACACCAAATGGGACGTAGGGGCTGATCGCAACAGGTCTTTCACCTCCTGACTGATGTCATTTGCACCTTTGAAATGTCACTTTTTAAGAGCAATGGCTCACATGCAGAAGTGATAACTAACCAATGAGAACGCTTTGAGATGCACGATGAGAACAGCGCACCGTCCAGTGATGCACGTTACTCGTGCGGTCGACATTGTTTGCCGAGTATTTGTCGACTCTGTAGTCGTCTATGTGTCCTGTTGATGCTCAGTTCTAACTTGGTTTCCTCCCCCACCATAATTATCTCCATATTATATTCTGACCTCACGCTGCGGGTGCAACACTCTCCTCCGCCGCCCGAAAACACAGAAAGAGCATGTTGCATTCCAGTAACTGTAGGTCTCCTACAAAAAAAACAGATTTATGGACTAAATTCTTCCACAATGGAGGAGGAGGACCGTTTGAATAATACAAAGTTCCTCGAGTTTCACAGCAACGTTTTCTGATACGACTTATAGACGCCACCTTTCTATCAACGGTTTGTCATCTCGCCCTCATCCATCCCACCCAGACCAGTAACGACAGTACCAGAACCGGGGCAGGTGAGAGGGTCAGAGCGACAAGGAGGAGAGCGAAAAAGTGAATTTGATGAGAGAGTCAAGAGAAAGAAGGAAACCATGACCAAGAGTGTAAGAATGATGAACGGCAAAAAGAGGAAGAAGAAGAAGAAAACACCAAAGTGTGTGTGTGTGTGTGTGTGTGTGTGTGTGTGTGTTTTCAAGGACAGGTGGGTGTTGGTCCTGAGGTGGGAAGCTGCAGAGTCAGCAGGTCTGAGCCGATTACATCCTGTGCCTACGGGAGGAAGAGAGGAAGCGAAACGAGGAGAGGAGACGAGAGGCAAAAACAAGAGAGGGGACAAGGAGACGAAACAAAGACTAGACGAGAGGAGAGGAGACATTGCTCGCCTCTCGTCTAGACAAGAGGAGAAGAGACCACAGGAGAGGAGAGAAAAGGAGACGAGGAGGAGACGAGAGGAGACGAGAGGAGAGTGCTACTGGAATTGAAAGGGGATGAGCGGTATGAAGAGGAGGTGAAGGCGTGAAGGAGAAGAGGGAGAGAAGTGGCTATTGGTTTCAAAGTTGTAGAAATCGTCTCTGATGTTAAAGTGTTCAGTCTGACGGCAGCTGTGTTTCCATGGAAATGAAACGTATTGAGCGAATGTCTGACATTTCTTTGATGTAAAACTGTATTTAAACGGGACAAAGAAGGACACAACTGTGAACGAGCCGCCGTCAGCAGAGGCGTCATCTCTGTTTGTATTAAAGACCCAGATATTTTGGACTGATGACTGAATCCTAGAGGAGATACAACACTGAGTCACGGAACGCCGTCAATGGGAAAAAAAAATCAATGAATGTTCTTCCACCAACCAACCATTTTTACACGTTGCTGAAACAGAAAGTCCGCCCGCGTCACTACGCAATGACCTCAGTCAGCTGCGTTTCAAGGAAACGCGACACACTTTGACATTCGGCCGATCAGAACGAGCGTTAAAGCTTTCGTTTGAGTTACAAACTGCTTCGCCTGGCGCCTCAGAACCATATACATGTTATCATCATGTTGAGCTGTTATTTTGTTCCGCAGCTAACCAGGAACGTTCGGTCACAGAGATAGCGGGAGCTTCCACACAAACAAGCAAGTGTTAACAACTGAAATGAAAATTGCATATTAGGTTAGAACGCCGCTGCAGCACAAACACAACATTTGTTTATGTAAAGTCAAGGAGACGTTACGAAAAACACGTTGGTGCTACTTTTCAGCCCCTGAAGAAAAACCGAAAAAAAAACACACAAAACCTTCAGCCGCGTGCAGCATCATTTACATTTTCATACATTTCTCCATCTGGGAGAAACCCAGAGAGTGTGTCTGAGCAGCGTGCAGGAACATTTACACATTTTTATTATTTGGTAACAACATGCAAACTGCTGCTGCAGCCGAGCCGCGAGTGGCCGGAGACATTTTCTATGCATTTTATTCCCAAAGACAAATGTAAATTCAGTTTGAAAAGGAAAGCAATTTACACACACACACACACACACACCAGCCTTCTTCGCTGATAGCTGTGTTTACACGCACGTCTGGACAAAACCAATCTGGTGAAATCACAGAGGGAAGCAGGACAACAAAACTCCACGTCTGAGACAGAACTTAAGAGCATCGGGCCTGGGTTTTTATTTTCTGGCTGTCGAAGCGTCCCGAGCCGTTTCCCAACAACACGTCAGGATCTGGCCGAGCTCAAACACTCAGCGCTCCACAAAGACCACCAAACCACCGAGCAGCTGCCAAAACCTCAGAGCGGCCTGTCCCCCTCTCTCTCTCTCTCTCTCTGTGTGTGTGTGTCTCTCGCTCACCAGAATGTGGTAATGGGACATTTTATTGTGTTATTTTGCCCCTGGGGAGGACGGGGGGAGGAGCGCAGGGAGGAGCTTGAGACAAAACCAACTTTGTGGTTTTTCTGTTGTTTCTGAAAGTTCGCCAACACCACCACCTTCTTTCGGTCTCCTTCTCCCATGTCTCTCTCTTTCTCTCGGTTGTTTTGTCAGATAATACCGCATCCAACAATGTTTCCATCAACTTAAAATATATTAAAATTTTAAAGATTCTCAGAGTCAAAGCTCGTCTGTTTGGAGCTGCTCTTTCAATCATGTGGAGTGGCTTTAATCTTAAAGAATGGTCACATTCATGTACAAAAATCACACAAATAAAATCCTGTCATTAGTAAAGATGTTTGTACTAGTTTTTTTAAAAAGGAACCATGTGGAAAGATTGCAGCTCAACTAGTTTCAAAAATGAAAATGACAAAAAAAACCTGTGCATGAAAAGCAGCAGAGAAGTTAAAACCGTTATATGTGATGGATAAACAGCTGCGACAGCTGTTACTCGCTGAGAATATTCCCTCTACTACATCCAAAACTCATCTTCACTATCCTGCATCCGGCATCCGACTTCTTTCTGTGTGTCACGTCAAACAGGGTGACGAGAAACACGAAACAACCCACGGGCCCGCAGGTTAGTGACGTCTGATCCGCACGCCGCGATTGGTTGATGCCTTTATTCACCGCACGAACGCTCCGACAAAGAAAAGAAAAGTCGATCTCGCCCTGCGTTCAGGTACTCGTGACAAAGACAAAAAATATATATTGATTGCACGAAACAAAATTCTGCCGATGTTTAAAAGGCCTTTCGCGTAAGGCAACAGGTGAATGCTGAAATGGCTCAAAGTAATAGATGAACAGGAGCAGAAACAAAAGTCAGCTGAAAGGTATCGAGGGAGGGGATCTTGGGTTTATCTGACAGGGCTGGCGGGGCCTGACAGAAGGTGTAGGATTACTCCACCTGGCAAATACAAAGTAAAATACATAAAAACAACAACATTTTGCCTTCAAGAAATGTAGATGTTTGCTTCTAGAAAGTAAAAAATAAGGAAAAAAAAAAGGCGACGCCTTCAAATAACTCGTCAGTCCAAAACTAGAATAAACATGCAGGCAGCCACAACTAGCATGTTAACTAACCACAGCCGGTGAAAAAGACTTAAGTTAAGACTTTGTAATAATTTAAAGAGACTTATTTGACTTATTTGCTGTTGCTCAACAGGACGTCCTACAAACTCCCAAAAATCACAACTAAACACTGAAACATCAACTTCTGTCTGTCCTTCACACTAAACTCACTCATTACTGGGTATTATAGACATTAGGCGTTCCCACCCGCCTGCCTGCCTCCTCTGGGACAGCAAACCAAGCACTCCTGCCGGCGTTAAGAGGCTCTTATCCAGCCGCAGGGCGAGTTTGATTCAAGCTAACAGTCGTCTGCTGGTGAGAGCCAATCAGGTCTCAGTGACTCCCCCTTCACATCCCATCTCTCGCCGCCTCCACAGCGTCGCTCTTTATTCCATTTCTCCTTTTTTGTTCCTCGTCACTTTCCTCTCTTCCTCTTTGTGTCCGTCTTCTTTATCCTTCCTGCCTTGTTGTTTGGCTTCTGTTGCTCTTTTTCGTAATTAAGATAATTTGTTGTCTTTCATTCTAAAATCTCTAATATTACATAAGCAGGCCTTTTTTTTGGATAAATTGACAGAAAGTTCAAAATCTAAAAACAGCACGATAATATTAACAGCCCTGGAAAATTACAAACAGCTTTGAGTCGCACAAGTCTGCTGCCAAAGAATCCGACAAAGCGGACAGGAAACATGGCGTCAGGTCGACAGAGAAACCACCTTGTGATGCACCAACTAATCGTCAGAACACCATGACAACCACTCAGTAAATCGCACACGAAATAGTCCGAGTCATAAAACCCTGAAGTGAGTTAGCATGTTAGCACGTTAGCTCGTCCTCGTCCGGACGTTGGTGGGTTTCTGGTTCCTGAATTAAGGTCTGTGGTGGACACGTTGGACGAGATTTGCACATTTGGTTTTGCGACATAAAATCCGTCAGTAAATACACTCGTGGATGATGAAGCTTTTTGGTGTTGCTAACAAGGTTAAATGAGACTACAGAGGTCGTCGGGGACCTTAAATGTCGTGACGCCGAACACAGAAACTCGTCCGTTGGGTTTAAACTGCAAACTGTTCCGACTCAGACTTTCCCAAAGGCTTCTGTAGAAGAGGTTGACGCTGAAGTCATGTGACCGTGCGGTAGTTGGTCCACAGCCTAACGTTAGCTTTCACGTCTGGAGATTTCATTTAGGCTTCAGAAATCATGAGTGGATTTAATCTGTGAAGATTACCAGATTATTTTTATTTTTTAAATATCATAAAGATCTTATTTTCTGCAATCGTCCAGGAAGCCTTTTGTCGAGGGGAAGGGGGGCGATCTTCCAGCCTGGCCTATGAAAACACGTCATCCCTGCAGCACTCTTGGTGGTTTACGCCTCACGCAGGTTTTGTGGCAACAGAACTTCAAGGCAGAACGACAAATGTAGTAAAAACAACAGCTTCAATGCTCCTCAAACGCTCGTACCCACAAGCATCTGCACTCATTAAGGTTTCCTACATTAATAATCTGTCCCGGCCCCTCCCACCAACAAACCCTCCAGAACGGCACATAAATCAGTTTTACGGTGTGTTTGAGTTCAGGCACAAAAGCGACTTGGTTAGGGAAAGAGTATGGGCTTAAATAAAAAACAAGTAGGGGAGCGTCTGTCGTCATGGTTACAGTAACAACCGCAGAGTGAAGCACGAGGGACGACCGTGCTTTTTAACGAAGAAACAGAAACAATGACGAGTGTTCACGTGTGAAACTCTGATGTTTCGTCGACCCGTCCCTCCCTAAAGAAAAGGACTTTGTCGCTCTATAAAACCCACCACTAGAGGGTGCTTTCACTTTGACCGTAAATGCATGTCGTTTTGAGGCCTGGTGCTGCCTTTTTCTTTTATCTTGTTTGTTTTAATTCCGTTCATTTCCTTTACATCTCACCTCCCTTCCTGTTTTTTTATGCCCACCCCTTCTGTGTCCTCCCCTCTCCATCCCCGCTCCAGAGCTGCTGTAGTGTTCCGTTAGCGGGAGCACTTGTGCAGTCTTGCTATGAAGTCTGTCCTCCTCCTCTTCCTTCTGCCCCCACTCTCTCTCTCTCTCTACCTGGAAATTAATTTGGTCTCCTCCAGATGCCTATCGCCGCTGAAATGCCCGCAGAAATAGATCCACAAACAGCAGCTCAGCCAAAATGCCGTCACTGGCTGACAGCCTTTAGCAGAAACACACACACACACACACACACAGCTGGGTGGAGGGGGAGCAGATGGATGGAGGGAGGGAGTAAATGGTGGGAGAATTTAACGTTGGAGGGAGGAGAAGACGGATGGATGAGGGGAGAAATTAATAGATGGATTACCTACGAATTTGTACACTTTATTGCCCAAACAAACCGTCAGTTTTCAGATTGATTTCCTTCCTTCCAGGCAGCCAAAGCTTTCTGCTGGTTTCTATGAAAAGCAGCTTGCAGAGACGAGATTCATCACAATAAAACATTTAAGCGCCCGTTTCTTTGTGTTTGTTTGTTTTAGAAGTCTCGTCCTCTCGGTGCATTCAAGGACACGCGAGACTCTTCTGTCTTCACCAGACACACAACAGCATCGTGGTCTTTGAAATAAAAACACGCATCTTTACAGTTTAGCATCGTGATGAACAGCAGCGGCGAACATCTGACCACGACGCTGGAGACCCGGGTTCAGCAGTAAATATTAGTTTCCTTTAACCAAGCTGATGTTTCCAGAACCGTAACCGTCTGAACCCGGAGCTCCCGTGTGCGGCCCCGAACTGCCCGCGGGCGCTCGCCGTTTGCATAATTCTGTTTAAAAGTGATGTAAAAAAAACATTTTTTGCTGGAAGCATTCATTCTTTCTGTGCCATGATCCGAAACTCCGCAGTAGAAACAGTCCGCCAGCGGTTATTGTGATGTCATTTCCTGGGAGTTTCTTCAAACGCTTCATATCCCTAAAATCTGTGCAACCTCCGCTAAAAGGTGATGCAAGTCAATAAAAACATAATGTTTGATAAAAGTATTGAAATTGTGCCATAAATACTAAATAAGGCACACAACTTCGATTATCCATCCAGAGACCAAAAGAGGGGAAAAAATGTTTAGAATTAAATCTTTTAATTCGACTCAACTGTTTGACCACTGAATGAGCAGAACATTTCAAGTCCCAAAGCACATACAAAGAACATGCTTTGTGCCCCCCCTCTCCCTCTCTGTGGTCTAAAGGGCTCCGGGGGGGGGTTTTGTTTGGGACACACCTCCAATCAGAACCAGGTGACTGACGTCTCCATCACTTCGTACACCAGGCTGAACAAACACAGCCTCGATGGAAATTTCCCCCTAAACTATCCACCAAAACTCAACGTCTCCGAGCCTCGTCTGCATCAGGAGCCCCTCAGAGACACAGGAGACGGCTGTTTGAGCTGTGAAACCACCGGATTTTCTCTGAGAAAGGAGCAGAACGGCTGAGGGGACATCAGATAATACGTCTCGTACTGCGACAGCACGAACTCACCTTCCTGCCTGCTCAGTTCAGGACAAATTAAAAAAAAAAAAAAAGCAAACAACAACCCTGTTTGAAGCAGAATCAGGGAACGTGAAGGCTGGACAGCGGTGAAGTGTAATTTCAGCTCCATACATTTGACCTCTGACCCTCCCGCCTGCTCGCTGCTCTTTAACAGCACACGTATGCAAATAGCCGGCTGTTAATCTGCCGCTCAGCACTGACCGAAGCCTCCGACTCCGGTCAGGATCTGCTGCAGACAGCGCGCTGTGATCAACTGTCCGACTTGGATTTTACTGGATGGCTGTTGAACCGGTCATGTCAGGACTGTCACCATTACGACAAGACCACGAGTTTGAGACCAGTTGGGGACGTCAGACCAAAAACAAAACCCCAATCTGTCCGTACATTCAGTGCAGGAACAGGAAATGACAAATCTTAAAATCTAAATCCATTATTTTCTAAATCTGATTGAAGAAGAAATGCTAGAAGCAAAACATTCTTTCCTCTGGTGGTCGAGACGGAGATGAAAGGTCATGTCGTCGATGCTGATATCAAACTACACAACGTGATGTTCCACCGTTCTGTGCAAAACAAACACAAACCTGTATTTCATTTGCTTGAAATCATTCATTTGGGTTCATTGAGCTGCTTCTTTTCTCTTCGACCTAAAGTCTATGAATTCTGTTTTTAAATGCAGGCTTTCTTGTTTTGCATTAGTGACAAATTGGGCGCTACAGACATTTAAACGCAGAGAAAGTGACACCAAACATCAGCCGTTAGTTTCGAACACTTGGACACCGTTGGGCCTTTATTTCCTGCCAACAACAAACCGTGCTCCCTCTGAACCACAGCCGCCATCTTTACCCAACTTTTAAAAACAAAAGTACATCTTGTTGCCTAAAACTAAACTCTCTCTTCTGGAACGCAGCGACAGAAAGACTTGTGCTGCTCAGACGTGACGGCCTGCGTTTTGCACGTGTTCAAAACAAACCTTTATGTACAAAACAAAAACAAGGACACTCTGAACCTGATGTGATGCTGCTCAGCTGTTACCTGCACATTTAAAAAAATGGATTCACCTGCTTGGAGTCGCTCTTTAGCTGAACTGAAGCATCAGTTTCTGCTTCGTCTCGTTTTAGCTGATGCTAACGACAGAGTTCAGACAAAGTCCCTGCAACGGCGTCACAGCTGCTGTCTGAGGGGAGACGGCGTTCCACACACACACACCTGAGGACTGCAGAAACTCTGCAGCAACAACAAAAACAGCACAGCGTCCACGGTGTTTTACCACAAGTACAAGCTTATACAAATGTTTCGTCGAGCGAAGCGTCGCAATCCTGTCAGAGCAGGTATGATGTTAAACAGGAAGCGGTCTGACAAATAAAAGCAGCGACGACGTGACGAGGCGGCGTGGCGAGCTGTTACCGAATTATCCCCTTTATAACCGCAGATGTTAGTGGGAAGGTTACAATGAGGGAGGGGGGAGAGATAAAATGTGTGTCATCACCTGTTCACACTGAAGTCAAACCAAACATCCTCGTTCCTGCGTCTCATTACGTTTAATAAAAAAAAAAGACAGAAAAGTGGGACATGTGACCTCACCGAGAGCCAATCAACACACTCGAAATCAGAGTCGATTCCCTTTTCAGCCCTGGATCATTAAAAATAAAACTACATCACTAGTGTCGAAGCCGCCGACACTCAGGGGAACAGATGCGACTGCTCGTCCTTGCTGGATCAGGTGGTGGCGAAGTGCACGTGACTCCTGCAGTGTGGAGACGCGGCGCCTAGTTTGAACAGGAACACAGCGTGCAGACAACTTGTGTCCGATATGTTCCAGCTAACGGGCGGAAATATGAAAAGCTGCAATGTGTTTCCACCAAACGGTGAAACACAGAACAGAAAAAGAGTGAAAGTTACGTGTTCCCTCCAAACCAACAGGGAACGCCAACATGTCCGTCCTGTCCAGAGACGTGAAGACAGGAGAGACCTTTTATCGTGCAGATGCACAGTTTCCATATTCATGTGCTAACTGCTCCAAACTCTTCAACAGAAAATAACGGAATCATGGCTCCATCTGACTGCTGGTCATTCCTGCAGGAAGCCAACAGGTGAAGCAAGAACACGATGTCCGACAGGAGGAGGCCGACGTCGCAGAAGAGAAATAAAGCCACGCGATTGGTCGCCTGCTCCGAGTCAACCGGTGAATAAATGTGTGTCCCTGCAGGACGGCGGCACCCAGCGTGTCACGTGGTTTGAATGAAATGCTACAGAACATAACTGGGACGAAAGTTGTGTCGTCGTCTCTGAATCGACATCCATCCAGGACACGATGTCCGACAGCCGCTTCAACACACAGCAGGTGCAAAAAGTAAAGCGATGGTTTTAACAGGAAATGGCAGAATGTCTTCACCTGCAGGTGACCACGATTACATGAATAGGTGTTCCTGTCCAGGTAAACGGGTCGGCTCTCTGCTGAGCAAGTCCAACCACTAGTTGATCGGGTGCAGCAGGAAGCGTGTTCACGTGTAAAAACTCAAATTATTCACATTTGCGCCGTAATAATCTGGGCCAGCGAGGCAGCTGCAGGGTCACGTTCAGGTCTGCTCGGGCTGACCTGCAGGTAGATCCGTGCACGTCACAAGTTCCTGCTCGTTCCTCTGAACCGCGCACGCGCGCACACACGCACGTCTGTCATCGATGGATGCACATGTTTTCCTCGACGCTCACACACACACACACACACACACACACACACCTTGCAGCGTCAACATGCTGCATGGTTTCCAAGCCTGCACACGCGCACGTAAAGGTAGCGTGCACGCAGTTAGACAACAGCAGGCGGAGCGGAGACCGTCCTCCGGTTCCCGAACAGACCTGTTACAGCCAGCCGCAGCCCCCCCCCCCCCCCACCGCGTCCCTCCCGACACCTCCAGCCTCAGAATAACACGGAACAGCCGGTAACCCGCCGGGCTGCAGCTGTGAGCAGTGAGGGAGGAGGAGTGCGCCCCGTTACCGTTCTCTCCGCGTCGGGTCCTGCTGGATGCTCGGCTTGGTGGGCGCCATCTTCCTGCAACAATTATTTTATTTCTTACTTTCCCCTTCTCTCTCTCTCTCTCTCTGTCTGTCTGTCCTCAGGTTGATCCGGACGCGGAGCCGCGGCGGTGCGCTGCGCCCTGACAGCAATGCGTCATGGTCGGCGTGTTAAGACAAAGCCATGTCCGTGTGTGTGAACGTGTGCGCGTGTGACTATGTGCGTGTGTGTTTTGGGCGTGCGTGCGTGCGTGCGTGCGTGCGTCTCGTGCTCGTCTCTCCGCCGCCGCTCAGCAGCGTGGAAACAACGGGCGGTGCAGGCGGAGGCAGGGAGCGGGCTGCAGCAGCAGAGGCATGCCGAGCGGAGCGAGGGGGGAGCCGCGGTGGAGCCTCTCCGGTGCCGCTGTCTCTCCGTCGCTCCACACACGCACAGCTTCGGTTTGGCACTACAGAAGAATTTCCTGCATGCGCTCCGGACGGAGGGAGGGAGGGAGAGGTGGAGGGGAGGGGGGGAGAGAAAGCCAAACAGGCGCGTCAAATCTTTACATTCTCTCCGCCGCTGCAGCGCCTACATCCCCGTTACAATCCCCGCAGCGGAGCGTCGCCGGGCGGCCAGGATCTCTGCGGTTTTTCGGAGCATATTTTTTCCTCCTCTGGCTGCTGACAGGAAGAGAAAGAGAGAGAGAGAGGGGGGGGGGGGGACACCACACATCTCCAGTGTTTCCTCCAGCCGCTCCGTGTACTTCCTCTCCCGGTATCACAGGTCGCACCGCGGGGCTGTTACACTGTTATTAACCGTCACACACAAACGCGGGGTGGTGATGGGTGATTTATTTGGATGGTTGCCCTGTACATCAGATCTCTGCGGGGGGGGGGGGGGGGGGGGGGGGCGGC